>JAQZBX010029748.1:0-27138 GCA_029593785.1 Cabassous unicinctus
CACACATATGTTTTATATTTTATTTCTATTGCAATCCTTAGGTCCCTAATGAGACAGGTTAGCCAGGGAAATGAGGAGAAGACGAGCCACAATATGGCCAACAGACAACATGGCCGACAGACAACATGGCTGTAAGACCTTGCTGAGACCTTGAGTTTAACTTTGAGGTCCCAGTTTCTCCTTCCCGGACCTCCCCTTGGCCCCAGATATTCCAAACAGGCCTCACCATTGGCCCCCACCATTGGTGGGGTAACCAATAACAGCTGGGGCCCCTCCCCTCAGCATTACCAAGGGAAGGAATAATCAACAGTTTAAAAGGCGACCACACAAGGCAGAGCTCACTCTCTCTGCCTAGAGGAGCCTGCACCGAATCTTGGAGTGTATTTCCATCCTTCCCATTTCTCAGCAAGCTCTGTTCTTTCCTTCATTTCCCAATAAATTCTTTCTACTGTCCTAATTTATGCAACATAGCCAAGAACCTAGAGGAAGCCAGCACTTCCCCCATCTTCATTTGGTGAGCCAGTGCCTAGAGAAAGACAAGTGAGTGGTGCTCCCCAACCCCCGCGGAGACTGGAGAGTTTTAAGGCCTGTCTGTGCCCTCTGTGGGTTCTGCCATTTCAAAGGGGGTTAATGGCGAGGGGGTGCCTGGATAAGCTCCCACAGGACATGAACTCTGTCTGCTCAGATTCCCGGCTCCCTCTCTGGAGGTGGCAGGGGCTAGTCCCCACAACGTCTAGATCCAAGGAAGTTCTGGGTGGCAGGTGAAACCGCCACTGCTAACCATCAAAGCCACAGGACACAGAGCTGACTGGGCACAGGGCCTGAGTCAAGCAGGAGTCTGCAGGGAGTTTACCAGACCCTAAGTTCAGAATGGCTATCACCTGTTGTATTGTTTTTTTAGATTGCTAGTTAATTCCTTTTAATTAAAAGTGCCTTTAATCTTCCAAGGACTGCTGTCCTCATTCCGGGTCTGAGATGCTTTAGAATGCCTTAGCTGGGCATGAGCCCCACCCTCAGCAGTGCCCTGAAGCTTTGTTCATTCCCCACCCTGGAGATGTCCGGAGATTGTCTGGGGGGAGGGGGAGCCCTGAGGGTGTTTGCCAGCAAGTCACAGAACAATTAGTCTCCAGTTCTTTTATGGGCTTTTAATGTGGGTTTAACTGAGTAACTCACCCCTGGGAGCGGCTATGGGGTGAGCTCACTCATAGCGGCTCCTGAGACTGATGCAAAGTAGGCAAAGGAAAGGTCCCTAGCCAGGCCTTTTCCTAGGGTCAGCCTGGCCTGTGGGTTAAGGTCTGGGAACTGGACCCAGATGCCCCCCAAGATCTCTAAGGCTCTGGGACGTCCAGAGACAAAGCTCCCGGAACATGGGACAGAGAGCAGGGCTCCCGGAGGCTGGCTTGGCCAGCAATTAGTTCAGTCAGATCTAGTGGTGGGATGCCCCCAGGATGACGAAGGCATTATCCTCCCCTAGGATAATGGGAGGCTCTTAAACTGGGACAACCTGCCTAGTCCAATCTTTTCCTGCCACACCACATGGCTGCATGATGGCTCTGTATGGGACCCTGAATTCCAGTTGAACCTGTGTGGGAAGGAAGGAGAGGACAGATGGATCTGAGGGCCAGAGACCACATGGTCATGGCTCCTTAAAGCAGGGGTTCTTAACAAGGGGTCTGTGGAACAAAAAGTTTGGTAACCCCTGCCTTAAAGGGACGAGGAAATACACTGTAGCTACTAAACCTCCCCCCTGTAGAATAGGAACCTCCTCATGTGCCATCAATTGCGATTAAAAGGTTCCAGGCTCTCCTAGCTCCCTGCCTATTTCCTTGTAACACTCCAATCCTTCCAGCGATAAAAGGCTTTGCAGGATTTTACCCCTTGTGGGAAGCAACTAATGGGAAATAGCCCCCAGAGCAGCCCCAATTTGTGTCTCATCAGGGGCAGGGCTTCTCTAGACCCCTTAGCTCTGTACCTAGCAGCTGCCCAGGGGTTTTCCTGGAGGAACGAAATTTCTGCCATGGACAGACACCGGAACATGTTGCGTCTAGGTGATACTAAAGTCAAGTCATTCTCTCGGCTAAGCTAAGTGTGTAAAATTCGTTCTAACCTGTGCTTGCTTTAACTTTGTTAGTCTACTCATGCCTAGGAACTCGTCGATCAGACTTGGTGTTCGCCTGTTACAAATTGGATTTCAGTGAAAGGTAACCTAAAAAAATGAGTCTTTAAATGTCAATGCCATCTTGTAATTAAATTTGATATATAAAGAAATCATAAGTGGAATTAATTGAACTGCGGAAAAAGAAAAACTTAGCAAAGTTGTTCCTAATAAAATTGTTTTAGTTGCTTAATGAATGGAAGTGCTCAAGTTTTTAAGTGAAAACCTATTAGAAACTGGAAGAGTTAAGATCAATATATAGATGCCTTTATCAAACAACAGAAGGATAGCAACTGAAATTATTATAACTGGGTGGATGTAGCCTAGACTTCAGCCATTCTAATGCTAATCTTAAACTAAACTTACCTTTGATTATGGTTATTTTGTAACTAGCATCACCTAGCCCTTAGACTTCAGCTATTGTGGTGGTAATTATCAACTGAGTTTGCCTTTGTTTATGGTTATTTCAAGTCTAGCCTCCCCCCTTGCCTTTGCTTATGGTTATTTCATGACAGCTTCTGCCCCCTATGGCTCAGGGGAAAGCAAACTTGAGACACCCCTGTCTCCTGTCCTTCTACTGGTATTACTGACCCTGCTTTCTCCAAGTGTGGGCTAAATTGCTGCCTGGTGGAATTCTCGACCCTCCACTCTTCCAGTCCAGCTGCTGCCGGAGTCCTGTTATCTCTGAAGACTTGGGAAGGGGGCCTCCCACCTCGAATATTGGGATTCCTAAAAGCAGCCATTCATGAGGGAAACCAGTTTCCCTGAGGTTCAATGACCTCAGTGACTGTACACTGGAATTAGTCTTGCTCATCCAAGGCTGCCAAAGTCAATGAGAAATAAGCAAAGCTCTGAAGTAAAGGAAAATGTTGCAAATGTACCTTAAAGCATTGGGGATATTTTGGCTATAAGCCAATAATTAAATAATGAAAATCTTATGCAAAACTGCATAGTCACAGGGCAAATTAATTAGAAATAGCCTTCAAAGAAATCTTTTAAATGTTATTTTACAGTTAAACTTATTTTTTAAAAGAATGAAAGTTTTAAGTAACTTTATTAAGTTGTGTTTCTGTGTCTAACTCTATTTGTGTCTGCCTATTTGCTCAGTGTATATCTTCATACATTGGGATGGTAATATCAAATTAACAAATAAAAATTCTTAAAAGAGCTCTATTCAAATTGTGAAATCAAATATGCACTTATATATGTGAATGTGCCCAAATTAGGCTAAACGGGATGGAAGGGTCATATAGAAATCTGTATATAGGAAATACTGGGAAAGGGAAAAAGATTTTCCTGAGCTCTTTGACCTATGCAACCCCCAGGGCCTTCTCTTTGCAAGAGCTCTGAGGGAGGGGCCAGGTGTGACAGATTAAAACTCTATCTTCTAGGCTGGGAAATTAAGAATCATAGTTTGTCCTGTAATTCCCCAGTGTAAACCTTTTAACAGCCTTAAAATAAGGGTGGTTAATAATTCTACTACCAAATTTCAGTAAGTAAAGAAAAAGTCCTTGAAAACTATGGGAAAATCTTTTTCTAAATTATGATTAAAACAAATTAAACAACTGTAATATATTCCAGAATCTAGCAGTTAGTATGCTTTTAAGATTATTCACAGTTTTAGAGTTTTATTAAAGAAGAGGTTTTAAGTCTCCTGTAAAGGAAGGAAAATGAACATTCCTTGCATAAACTAATGGTTTTGATTTTATTGAGTTTGGGTGTTATCTCTCTGGTTTATAGAATACCAACTAAATAAATTAACATTATATGTATTAAATCTTTAAAATGATGAAGTTGTATGTTCGTTTTTAATGAAATTAAGTTAAAGAAGGAAATGTAGATCTGCCCGCTCTTAAATGGATAAAGTAAATTTCATTGGTTGCTAACTGTAATTTAATAAGCTTATTTTAAGGTAAAGTAACCAGCCTATATGGTTATGGTTAATCATAAGGAGTTTTCTTCTAAATGGGAGCATTTAAGTGGCTAATTCCAGGAAGCCATTTATTAAAAACCTAATTGATATTAATAACAAAAAATAATTTCATAACAGGGAAACCTATCAGAGGCCCCCTCAATCTGCGTGTTAAAGTGGTGGTAAGGAAAGATAATCTTGATTCCATTGGGAATGTTAGATTTTCATAAAATAATTGAAAATGTAATTTTCCCTGTGCTGCTAAAGTAAAATACCGGTTAATTAATGTCACCACGGTAAAGGTGTAGAAGTAAAAAAGCAAAGTACTAAAACAGTTAAGCTTATTTATTCCAAGTGTTTAGAAAGTATATAAAAATCAAGAGATAGACTTAAGCATTGTCAAACTCTCTTGTGCATTCAAACCAGGCCTTCAGTACACTCCATTTGAGTTTTTGGCAAGGTTGGTCACTGACCCTAAAACAATAAAGGTGTCTACTACATCTCTGGTTGTGCTCCTGAAGTGGATGGAGGGTACATTGCAGGTTCAAACTCCTGCAGCAGCCAACGATGGCTCCATATGACCAGATGCACAATGGACATTCCCTCCAGACTGGCAGTGTTTCATGGTGCCAAAAGGCGCTGTGCACCAGGCCAGTGGAATACTGGAGCCCACCTTCCTAGCCTCTCTCTAGGGTCAGCGGGGCTGCAGCATGCTGGCTGTGTGCAGGACACAGCAAGTGGAGCAACAATCACCAGAGCCATGTAACTGGAACTTAAACACAGTTGGCATTGTGCTGCTCCCATGAGAGACAACATGTGTGGTGTTGCAAACCTGGAGCTTAGATCTATTGATTGCCCCTCAGAGGGAAACATGCATTATTGGGTAGTGCATTGATTAGTATTAAGTACTGTGCCTATACGCTTGATGATTATGATGATATCTTCTCTATTCTAGATGATATGCAGAGGGATATTGAACATGTTAAAAGTCCTGGTAAACTTCATTTTCTAAATGGTTAATGAATGTGCTTAACCCAGGTCTCCCTCCTAGCCCTTATTCCAGAACCTGTCGCACTAATACCCTGGGGAGGACTGGCAGACCCACATGCCATCCTGCCAGGACTAAGTGTTTCCCACCAGAAGGGAATTGGCAAACAAGGTGGCTAGGACCCACTCCAGCTTAGCCCCTTCAAGATGTCTATGGGTAACCTTTCCTCACCTAGGACCTGGAAACCAGGTTCTGATAAAGCCTGGAAGGAGAACAGGCCTTACTCTCAATTAGAACCAAAATGGAAGGGACCCTACTCTATGGTTCTCATCACTCCCACAGCTATTAAAGCTAAAGGGATTGCCAGCTGGGTGCACTTATCGTGAGTGACGCCAGCTGCCCAAGGAAGTGCCAGCTCACCAGAAGCACCTGATGGGACATACGCGTGCCAGTCATTGGACGGCCTGAAACACCTCTTCAACAGACATAGCTAAGTAGTGTCTGTTCCCTCTAACTCTAGCCCAAACGCCTACTGCTAGGGGGAAGGCAAGGCAGGCACCCCTTAATAAATCTTGTCTGTTTTCATTTCCTGTAGTTTCTCCCTATACAATAACTAAAAGGGCAATGCCTCTTCTCATTCCCCTCTTAGATGTCTTTTAAACATCACCACCACCATGGAAAACTGGGATTGGCAATTTATACCAAACCCCATTATCTATTACAATCTCTCCCTAGACCTAACCAACAGCATAGAAGAAACTAGCCGTGCCTTAGCAGTCCTAAGGCAGCAGACAGACTCACTTGCTGCTGTGGTGCTGCAAAATCACAGAGCCCTGAACATGCTGACAGTAGCATGGGTGGGGGGGGGATGGATGGGACATGCCTATTTCTCAAGGAAAAATGCTGTTTCTATATAAATCACTCTGGAATAGTCGCAGACAGCATCAGAAGCCTGCAAGATGAAGCCCACCACCACCTTCAGGAGGATTCAGCCTCTGCAGGCACCTGGCCTTTCTCACTCTCACTGATCCAGTGTGTCACGGGTGGCCCCCTTTTTGGGCCCACTTACCACCATCTTCTTTTTCCTTTTAGTGGGGCTACGTATCTTCAAAATTCTAACTAAGTTTATTTCTTCCAAAATCAACGTCTTCCAAAACAAGATATTAGTCATGCCGGGATTTCAGCCAGTTGCAGCCACAGTGTCAAACCCATTTTCCCTCAACCTCAATAGAATAGCCTGAGAGGTTTACGCCTTGTCAGGCAGGGACTGTTGCCCTAACCAGCAGGAAGTAACTAGAGAAGAATGACCATCACCCCTCAGCACCCCCTTAAGAATAAGGGCATGAACTCTCTGAGGGGGGAGCTGAGGCAGGTTAGCCAGGGAAACGAGGAGAAGACAAGACGCAACATGGACAGCAGACAACATGGCTACAAAACCTTGCTGAGACCATGAGTTTAACCTTGAGGTCCCAGTTTCTCTTTCTGGACCTCCCCTTGACCCCAGATATTCCAAACAGGCCTCACCATTGGCCCCCACCATTGGTGGGGTAACCAATAACAGCTAGGGCCCCTCCCCTTAGCATTAGCAAGGGGGAGGAATAATCAACAGTTTAAAAGGCAGCTACACAAGGCAGAGCTCACTCTCTCTGCCTAGAGGAGCCCGCACCAAATCTCGGTGCGTATTCCATCTTTCTCTCCCATTTCTCAGCAAGCTCTGGTCTTTCCCCCATTTCCCAATAAATTCTTTTTACTGGCCTAACTAAACTGGCATGCTCTTAAATTCTTTTATGCATCATAGCTGAGAACCTAGAGGCATCCAACACTTCCTCATCTTCACCTAGGTTGTCTGGGAAATCTGTGTGCTACCAACTATCAAAGGTGGCAAAATACAATTATTGCCCACAATTCTTTGATACATGTTAGAATTTAAATTTTTAATCTTTATTTGTAAATAATCTTGCATTATTTTCCTGCCCTGAAGTCATAATAAATCTGCTTCTATCATAGAAACAATTATTATGTTACGGATTTGCTTTTCTAATAATATTACATGACTATGAATATTACTTTCTTTACAACGTTAAAAATTGACAGATAAAAACGCTGATAATCTGCTAATCCAAAAGACAACAATTATTGATTCTGAATTGAATCAAGACTGAAAAAAGTCCTGATTATATTTTGGGACTTGATGACTGACAGGAAGAGTTACCACTTTTGCATTGTTCTGTGCTTTGGAGGCTCCTGAAATGGGGGAACCCAGCCCTAAAATCTTATGATGGAGGATAGAAAACAAGGAAGAAAAGGAAGAAGAAAGAGACATGGGAAGAAAATAAGGGAGGAAAAAGGATGATTACAATAAAGAAATGAAAGGAAAGAGAACAATGGAGAAAAAGCAAGCCCAATTTTCTGCCTTAGGGTAATTACATAATGGTAAACAATGGTCATGCAAATATTGAGTTTTCTAAAACATTCTTTCAACTACAGGTTTCAAAAGCAAACCACCAATAACAAAGACTTACAGCAAGCATTTGGTGCTAATAAGCTTAAATAGTTTTAAAACAGATACTCCTCTTAAGTGTATACTGTTTAATCTATGAAGGCCAAGATAAATGAGTTCCTTACCTCCTGTTACCCATTCACTTTTGGCCCTTTTCTTCCTCCCCAGTTTTCTTGGCATAGGTCAAGTAGTTGGCATAATTACCGTGGGTTTCAAAGCCCTAGTCAGCTCTTCTGAAATCAGCTCTGACAACCACAACAATCCTAGCAAATGAGTTTTCTTTGTCCTTCTCTCTCATCAACAGCCTTCCTCTCATTCCCAATCTAAAAATTTACTTTCATGCTATCTCCTTTATGCAATTTAAAGGGTTTCTATGTATTTCTTCTCAAACTATGTTTGCTTACTTTTTATGAATTGCTTTGCTCTGTTTCTGCTCTTCTCTGTTACTTAATTCTAAATGCAACATGCGGCAGTGTGGTTTAATTTTTTATTGTACATTGAAGTGACAGAGCTAAAGGATTTAAACCACAGAACAGTGTCAGCTGAAGTGTGAGTATACACACCTGTCCACACTATCTGCTGGTTTTATTACTCACTGGGGACCCAAGGCCGGTACTCTTTTTCTGGTCCAACACATTAGAACTTCACACCATCTTACCACAAGGCATCAAGAGAAAGAAGTCAAAAATACTTTGTCCAAAACCTGCCAGTATATCAAAGTGATCTAAACACTGATAAAGAAGGGTCTATAAGGTCTAAAAGTTAAGGTGAGAAAACAAACCTGGAAAGTGCTACCAACCTTGGAAAGTAAGTAAAGGGGGAAGGAACAGGGTGGAGAAAGGGAAAGAAGAAAGGGAGAAGGTGGAGAGAGGAGAGGAGGAGTAATGAGGACAGCTTGATTCCAGGATATGCCATGGCGACTGAAGCTGCTTTTCATAAATATTTCTACGTTCTTATTTCAAGTGCTTTAGCCCATTATGTATTACTTTGTTTCTTGCTTTCTGATATTAAAGCTATATAAAGAAGACCTTACTCTAGTGCTGCTGGGTGAAATACCCAGATTATTTGTAATTATTGGTTCTATAGATTGCATCGAATAGATCAATGAATTTTCTATAACTTGTTAGAATGGACAAAGCACGTTCACATATATAATCTCATTTGATCCTCACAACAACCCCAGGGAGAACATAAATGTCACTGTAGGAAGCAAAAGGACAGGAACTTAAATTATATGTAGGATTTTTTACTATATGTTCCATGCTTTTTCCAATACTCACTATTTCAATGTGTTATAGGATGAGTACAAATGAAGACAACAGAGATATGTAAAAGATGAATTTGTGAGATATTATCTCAAATTTGTTTATCTGAGTTAGATATGGGTTATAAGATTTAAAAAAAAAACTAACTTAAATCTTTTTTTACTATAGAACTTTGTTTCCCTTCTACATAATCAATTATAATAATTTTACACAAGTGTTCTAAGGTTCAATTGCTCAAGAGAATTTATCTTCTCATGATCTTCAAATGACTTTAAAATATAATTTATAAACATTTAGAACAACTATTAGATTCTTGGTACTTGATGATAATAAAACTTGCTGGTATTATAACACCTTTTATTCTCTCTTCACTTCCTGCTCTCTTTCCTGTTCTTATGAAAACTCCATCCTAATACTAGCATGATATTATACCTTCATTATTTTTCCTTGAAGGAAAACATCAATCCATCCTCTGCAATTTATCCTAAATTAATGTATTTGCCATTATTTCTGTTATCCATTTGTACACACACCAGATATATTCTGATATGATTTAATGAATTGTTAATCTTTAGGAACTACTATATTGTTGGGAATTCCTGAAGTGACATCATTCAAAAGAAATAAAGCCGTACCAGGCAGCAATACTCAATAATAATGCTTTAAGCAAAATTAAAATTATTCTCAAAGATATAATTTTTTCACTTTTCCCCATTTATGAGTTTATGACTGACAAATAAAGCTCAGTTCAGCTTTAAAAGACCAAGAAAAAATTTAATTAAACTTTCTAAATTCTCTGTAAATTGCAATTAACATCAATTTTCAAAGTAACTCCAATTTGCTCAAAGTAATATTCTCACAAAATTGAAAATATTGATGGGTAATCCTAAGGAAACAACAAAAAAAATGAGTGCATCATGTCTTTGAACTCTGATTTTCTTCTGAGATCAATAAGAATTTACTACTTGAGAAGTTCTTAAGTTCTATTTTAGGTCAATGGCAATAATTTGGGGTATGTTGATGAAATAAAACACACAATGGAAATAACCATTTATACGACTGACTTCATATAGACCTAAATCACTAAAGGGATTTAGCCCCCCAAATTAGGAGGCCACTTACATTGCCTCTGACCTCCCACCATAAGACGTCCAGGTGCTGCCTCTGGAACTCCAAGGGCTCAGATAGCCAGGCATTGCGCACACTGCTCAGAGCAGTGGTCAGCTTGGGAGTAAAGAAGCACAGCAGTATCCCAGAGTGAGTGTTTTAGACACAGCCTTCAAGAGGCACTGACACTGCAGCCATGGTTGGCCACGTGGCATTCAAGATTATAACATTATTCCACCAAAGCAAGAAATGGTGAGGAAAGCATAAAATACACTGTATTTGTCCAAAGGCTATAACACAAAAGGGTTATAATACATTTTCCCATCATGCCAGTCATTGGAAGGTAGCCTTGATGATGTGATACTGTTATAACTCCATGTTAAAAAAAAAAATCTGGAATACACAGAAAGTCAATTAATTGCATATAGTATATGAATTATATTGTTGGCTATAAATAAGAGCTAAGTCATAAGAATTAACATAAATAGGTTAAATTAGTTTAAATGAGGGAAAGAGTTTTGATTAAGGAAATATTTACTTACTTTTCTTCTATCATCTTTTTAAAATAAAACTAATCATGCCCCATAGCTAAAACTAGTCTAATACACATATATTCCATTATTATTGAATAAAGTAGAATGTGATTTAATTAATACATAGTGTATAAAAATTGGAGTAAGCAACCAACTAGAATTGGCACCATGCTGTCTCCTTGCCTCCAGGGAACTCTCATGGAGCAGTGAGCTGAGCGCAGTACAGATATATTGGGATGATGACAAGGTTTTCACTCACTCCACAGTGTTTCAGGAAATGCAAATATGTAATGCCTCTGAGGTTCATCTTCCAAAATAAGGCTTGACTGCACATGATTAGTCTATCCCAAGGACTTCTGGCACCCACACAAATTCATAACATAGAACACAAACTGAAAGAATCAAAAGGAAGCAGTGTGGGGAAGTGGGAAAACTGATTTAAGAGGAGAACCAGACTCTGTTTCAGTTTCTGAAGGTAAATAACTCTACGACTTCAGGAAAATCTAATGTAGTTCTTTGTTCCTCTCTAAATGGTGGTAGTAAAACCAAATGAATGTTTTTCACTGTGATAACATGTGTCAATCATTTTTAGGAAGCTCTGAAAATCTATAAATACTCAAGCCCTGTTCCCAGAGGTTATGATTTAATTAATGGGTCTGAGATAAGACTGAAAGTTAGTACTTTTTAGAACTCACCCAAATAATTTTAATGTGCAGCCATTAAAAAATCCACTAAATTAAAATCCACAAATTATAAGTCTAGATTATCTTAAAGCTTTCTCCCAACCCTCCAAATTCTACAATTCTGTACCATAAGCATATTTTGTTACTCTTAGAAACGATGAAATATCACATTGCCAAAAATGGACTTTATATTATGGATAAAGAACACATTACCCAACTACTGAACTAAAGTAATATAGCCTTGACATTTTTCTCTTCATACAATTATGCTATCATCTTAAACATACATGTGTGCTGGGGGGGGAAGGGGCATATATTTATCCACTAATTTTTCAGCTAACATTTTCATTACTCTGACATTGTATCTCCAATTAGCATCAATAATCTCATCCACTCAATATGAAAAAGGAGGGTCTTAACCTTGCAATTTTAAAAAGGGATATTAATATATGAATGATTAAAATTTAAATTTCTTACTCTTTTGGAATTCTACATTTCTTAGATTTTGAATTGTGCAAATTCAATTATATTCTATAATTCTACAGTAGTTACATTTTGGAATGCTAGAGAGAAAATTAGAAAGCTATAATCAATGCTGAAATCTGAAAAGGCAAAGAGTCTTTTAAAGGATAATAAAATTAGGGAATAAATAATGCCAATTTTTAACAAAAATGTGCTTTGCAAATGACTCATGCTTTGGTTGGGTAATGTAATAATTACAGTGTGCATGCTTTATTGGCAGGAAGAGTCAAGATGTAAAATCTTATAAATAAATTTGAAGAAGTACAATCTCATGTTGGCTATAAATTCAAAGTAAAATAAATAAAAATATAAACATAAATGTATAAATATAAACTTTATGTAATATAAATATGATATTAATCAACAAATTCTAAGGTTATCACTAATTAAAATAATAACTGATATTTATTAAAACCGTGTGCTATCAACTACTATTATTATCCCCATTTTAAACCCAAGGAAACAGGTCCAGAGAATTTGAGTAAACTTCCCAAGATCTCACACCTAGAAATACTACAAGCAGAATTCAATCCAGGGCATCCTTGACTCCAAAGATTCTTAACCCCTAAACGTTCTAGAAGTATACAAGAGTCAAGGAAAAATCATTTTTTTAAAGCATTCCTTCATTATGATTTATACTGTTCAAACACCAGAAGCAATGTCATTTTTTTATTTTCAGAAAAAACAGGAGGGAAGCCTAGGTAAAGTTCTTGGACCTGTTGTAAAGAAGTTGTTTTTACTATTGTAATTTCATAAAGAATACATTGATCAAGAAATGCCAGAAGAATTTACTTATATTTGAATGGAAAACAATGAAAAGTTAGTCATATATACCACAGAATCTATCAAATGACAACAAACTCTAATGTACTAAATTACAAGAAGCACAAATATTGCCTTGATGCTACTAGCATAAAAAATAAACAACAAAGAAAAGAAATCCCGGTAAGAGTAATCCTTTCAGTAATCCTACAGAATGCCTTCTTTCATCTTTGACATTACTCTTGATTATTCTGACTTAATATAAACAAATCTCAGGGCAAATGCTGAAATTTGCATGTAAAGACAAGAGCAGAACTGCTTCCTTGACTGTTTTTTTTTTTTTGGTTCTAGATCCTGGTCTTGCAATGACTAATACCACTCTCCCTGAGCCTCACTTTCCTCATTTATGAAATGAGTGTGTTGAGCCATATAAATGAGTTTTAGCCCCAATGATTTATTATAAAAAATTTCAAATATACAGCAAAGTTGCAAGAACCATATGGTGAGTATCCATATGCCCTCTACTTTCTACTGATAACTTACTTGCTTCACTGTATATCGGTCCTATTGCTATCCATCAACCCCCCTTATTTTTGATGCATTTCTAAGTCACAGATAGATGTCAGTACACTTGACACCAAAGACTTCAGCAGGCTACAATGAACTTGAGTTCAGTACTTCTTCACAGATTTTTTAAAATATAAATAAATTAAAACACACACACACAACTCTTGCATACATTCACTAAGTTTTAACAAATGTATGCACTCAAACCCCTTTCAAAATATAAAATATTTAAGAATTGAAAATGGACTCAGACACTAGTGTTCACAGCAGCACTATTCACAATAGCCAATAGGCAATGAAGGAGTGGGCCATATCTGGGAGGGCTCCATGGCTGACAGTTAAGACAGAAACTGAGGTGAAAGATGCACTGATCTTAATTGAGATTTCAGCATTGCTGTGTTATCAGGGTATCTGAGTTACTTGACTTCCTCTAATATATTTGTACAAAGGTTCTCTTATATACAGTAGACCGAATAGGGCCCCAATTGAGAATTTGTGGCTCTACCCAAGATCACAAAGTCGGAAGTGATTTGGGGGACTCTGCTCAAACTTTCTAATTTCATAGAGTGAGAAATAATACTCAGAGATCAAATGGATGTGAACCACACACTGTTCTACCAATGTCTAGAAATTGCTTATCGACTTTTTCCCATTTTTACTTTTTGATGAAACCAAAGAAAGTAATCATAAACAAATCAAACAATCCTGATGAGGAAACTAAGTCTCCCTTTGTTGTCCATCCACACCCATGCTGATGCCTAGAAGCATCTCCTTGATACACATGTCCTCCCAAACATTTTTTAATAGAGGAAAGTCATGCTCTCAAAAACACACTACATCCTGAGAAATTGGTTTCAAGGCTTTCAGAAAATGAAACAGCCTATCAAATTCCCAATTCTCAGTTTAACGTTCTATTCATCACAGCATGATTTTTTGTCTCATGTTAGTGTGTTCCAAATAGTTCTATTTTCCTTAACATTAATTAATTTTCTCTCCTTTGTTTCATTCTCTAATTGTTTCCTGCTTGTAAAACATATCACTCTAAAAATTTAACATTATCTTTGACAGCAGGGTCTACAGGAAGTATTGCAAAAGACATTAACAACAACAAAAACAAAAACTTGAAACCTGTAAATCCATGGGCAACTCTGCTTCTCTGGTTTCATTTTCCTCATGTGAAAAATTAAAATAATGATTCCCTATTACTTAGTTCTCAATCTGTTATTGTGGGAACTAAACCAACATTGCTTAGTCCAATTTTTAAAATTGCATTAAAATTTATAGTGATAAAAAAAAAAAAAAACCACTACAGTATTTTAGGATGGACTTTTCTTGCACAACACGATGCCTAACATACTAATAGGCCCGTAGCAAGGTCTAGAAAAAACTCTGTAGGTTGCTCTTAAGTCATATTTCAACTTGACTTTAACAGTTTTTCCCACATTCGGTGGTTTCATCCCAGCTTATTCTAAAGCAACTGCATGGGTGTCAATCTCCCAACTGGCTCCTCCTCCTTCTGAGGGTTTCAAAACACTGGAGAGTTCCTGAGTTCTTAGACCTCTTCTCTTCAGTCTACAATCTTTCCTGTTGTCATCTTGACCAAGCACGTAGTATAAAGACCATAAATATCCTGATGGCTTCTAAAGCTTATCTCCAGATTGGAATCTTCTCTTGGACGCCACACTCAGTATCCAACTGCCCACTTGACATCACGATTTAGACGTCTAATTAGCACCTCGACATCACATGTCTAAACGCAACCTCTGACCTTCTCATCTCAGTTTTTGTACAATACAAAACGAATAGGATTCAGAGCTAGAACAACGGGATTGAGTAGAACCTCCCTTACAGGTTTTGTAGCAAATCATTTAACCCTCTAAACCTCAAATTACTTTTAAATTGGGAATAACAATACTACTTGTGCTAGCAGGTTATTGTAAAACCAGTTTAGATATATGAAAATGCTCTGAAATACATCAAGTCCTAGAAATATTTAGAACTCATTATAATTTGATTTTGCAATATACTCACCACCCAGCTCACACTCCTTAGTGAAGCATCACCAAGGTGAACTAGTAAAAGAATATCTCTTCCTTTTCAAGCCCTTTAACACTATTTATTGGAAAGATTTATTAATTTGTAACCATTGATATTGTTCTGAGCAGGTATTTAAATATTGCAATACTGCTTAAGTTATAGAACATTTATAAACGGTCATGTGAAACTCACCTTATGCTGCACTTTAAGCCAATCATTTGTATAATTATTCTATTACTCCTGACCAGATTGTAATTTCTCTACAAAACACTGTAGAATTCCTCACATATTCCACAGGCGCCTAATAAAAGAATACACATTTTTGTAGCTCACGTGGCTATAGGAGGCAGTGACCAGGGATTGTTTTACATCTCATGATAAACATAACTCATGCTACCCGTATTGAAAGAAATATCTATTATGGCCCTAAAAGGGAAAGAATATTATGATTTGAGTCCAAAAATGGATAAAGTTATGTCATAATGCTCTTTATTAAAGTAAACCTATGACATACTCTTAAATATTAGTCCATGCTAAACTCTGGTCACAAGTATAATCTTCATAAGGAAAAACAGTCACCAAATTGCCTCTTCAGAAGTTTATACTTTTTTGAGATCACTGATATATGCATGTCAAAATCCAAATTGAAATAGGAGAAAAATAAGCAAGCTGTCAGAATCTCTTGAGGCTGTTTTGTTTCACATGTTTTAGTTGCAAACTTAATTAGCAAAATAAAAGCTTACCGATTTCTCTATTACAATGATGTAGAAAATATAAAACAGACTTAAGGGAAACTCAATGTTATGAAACTGAAATTTTTGGAAATGAGTTTGATTCCTTGGTGGATCAGTTCCATGGATATGATAATGCACAACAACAACAACAACAAAAAAAACTAGAAAAAAATGGAGATGTTTAGAAAAAGGAGCCTGAGTTCTGTAATCAACTACTACCCCACAAAATTACCATACTGAGATATAAACCTAATTCAAAAATGCAATTTACTAAAAGTGAATTCAACTAAATAAAACAATAGTTTGACTAGTCACATAATTATATTTTAATGCATAAACTTGATCTAAAGCCAATTAAAATTTTCTTCTTGTAATTAAAACATTTCCTTGCATTTCACCAAAATTAGTTGACTGTCTACTACAAATTTATCATGTATTCTATGTGCTAGATTTTTATAAAGATTCTGTATTTCTTTAACTTATTCAATTGGAGCAGCAGTTTACTATACCATTAAATGCTCAGACTTTGGAGTCAAAGGACCTTGTTTGGATTCTGAATCTACCACTTCTTAGGTCTGTGACTTAGGTAAATTACTTAACCTCTCTGTGCCTCAGTTTCCCTTCAAAGTTTTATTTTATGTCAACCATAACCAAATTTCACCTCTATAAAAGTAGGAGTGTGTGTGTGTGCTTCAGTCCAGGGCGAGAGGGAGTGCAAGCACCATATACCAGCAAACAGGAAGACAAATATGCAAGTTAAAGGTCACAGTGTCACAGTGTAAATATGGTCCAGGAAACAAAAACTGAAGGAAGAATACAGAAAGCTACAATAAATAGGGAGAATTTACTACACCAAATACTATTTGAAATTAGACATATAAGACCAGACAGAAGAAAAGTTAGATACAAATATGTTTAACCTGAAGACCAGAAATGTTTAATTTTTATTCATTTAAAATCCAGCATAAATTGAATTATAATTTTAACAGCTTTATAGAGGTAAACTCGACATACAATAAACTGTGCCCTATTTAAAGTGTACAATTTGATTAGTTTTGTATAGCTCCATGAAACCACTGTCAAAATCAAGATAATGAACATATCCATCACCAGCAAAATTTCCTCATGCACATTTCCAATCCCTTCCTATAATCTGTCCCTGACCCTTCCCCCAGCCCCAGGCTGACCTGCAGATATCTGGCTTTTTTCACTTAGCATAATTATTTTGAGTTTCATCCACAGGGTTCACTGTGTTAATTAGTCATTCCCTTTTATTATTAAGTAGCATTCTATTGCACAGCTATACCACAATTTGGTTTTCCATTCACCTACTGATGGCCATATGGATTATTTCAAGGTTGGGGCTATAACAAATAAAGCTGCAATTAACATCCATGTGAAAGTTTTATAGGGACATATGCTTTGTTTTTCTTGGGAAAACACCTAGGAGTGAAATGGCAGGATCACGTTAGGTAAATGTTTAGATTTTTAAGGACCTGACATAGAGTTTTCCCAAATCAATTTCCCAAGTGCTATTTTACATGACCTCCAACACAGTGTGGGCACTCTAGCTGCTCCACTAAAACTTGGTATGATCAAACTTTTTGAGGAATACTTGTCAAGTATTTTGTGAAATGCCCTTCAATTTGGGTTTATTCAATGGTCAGTCTATGTAATTTAAGATAATCTAGTAAGTGTCTTAAATTAAGGTGTCTTAAACTCAAGAAGAAATGTCCTATATCTATTATAGAAATTAAATATGTATAACATGTATTTATATATAATTACAAATAAGATAATTATAGACATAACTAAAATAGAATTTTATATGTATGCATGTGATAATTACATTGACTGGTTTTTATATGCTAATCTGTTAAACTAACCTTGCAGTCTGGAAAAAAATGTGCCTGATCAAGACATATCGTCAGTTTTATATATCTTTGGATTCAATTTACTAAAATTTTGTTTATAACTTTTGCATCAATGTTCATAATGACCATGAGTCATTCATTTTGTGTTTTCTTAATATCTGGTTCTGGTGTCAGAGTAAGGGTGAAATTATCTTTTCTTCTTTAATTTTCTGGAAGAGCTTGTATAGAATTGATATTACTTCTTCCTTAAAAAATTCACCAGCGAAGTCATCAGGGACTGGAATATTTTTTGTGGGAAGGTATGTAACTAAAAATTTGTTTTTTATAATAGATATAGGACTATCTGTTTCTTCTTGAGTGAGCTTAATTTTTGTCTTTCAAGGAATTTGTCCATTTGGTCAAAGTTGTCAAATCTATTGCACAAAGTTGTGCATAATATCCATTTATTGTCCTTTTAATATCTGTAGAGACTATCTTTTTTAGCCATAATATTGGTAATTTGTTTCTTTTAACTTTTCTCAGTTTATCTACACATTTATCAATTTTATTGGTATTCTCAAAGAATCCTTTACTGGATTCATTGAATTTGTAATGTTTTTCTGTTTCCAAGCTTATTAGTTTCTGCTTTAAATATATTATTTCATTTCTTCTACTTATGTATATATTTTTAGAGAAGATGTTTTTTAGAGAAGACTGTTTATAGAACAGTCATATATAAAATACAGGATCTCACAGACTGTCCTACCACCAACTCCTTGCATTGGTGTGGAACATTTGTTACAACTGATGATAGAACTTATCTTATAATTGTACTGTTTTTTAAAAGTTGTTACCTTTGTTACAATTGATGAAAGATTATTAAAATATTACTATTAACTTTCATCCATTGTTTACATTAGGTGTATTTTTCCCATATACCACCTTATTATTAACACCTTGTATTAGTGTCATGCATTTGCTATAATCCATGAAAGAAAATTCTTATACTTGTACTACTGACTATAGTCCATCAACTATAACGTTCACTGAGTTATACAGTCCTATATTTTGTCTTTTAATTTTTACTTGAGTAACATAAACGACTGAAGTTTCCCCTTTTAACCACAGTTACCTTTATAATTTAGCGCTATTAATTACACTCACCATATTGAGCTACCATCACCATCATCCATTCCCAAACAATTACAATCAACCTAAATAGAAATTTTGGAAAAATTAAGCATTAACTCCACATTTTCTAAACTCAATCTATCCCCTGGTCAACTATAATCTAGATTCTAACTCAATGAATTTGCTTATGATAATAAGTTCACATCAGCCAGATCATACTGTATTTGTCCTTTTGGCCTCGTCTTATTTCATTCATCATAATGTCCTCAAGGTGTATCCATGTTGTTGCACGCATCAGGACTTCATTCCTTTTTAAGGCTGAATAATATTTCATTGTGTATGTTTATGACATTTTGTTTATCCATTCATCAACTGATGTACACTTGGGATGCTTCTATCTTTTGGCAATTGTGAATAATGCTTATGAAAATCAGTGTGCAAATATCTGTTTGAGTACCTAGTTTCAATTTTTCTTGGAATTGAAAACCCTAGCAGCAGGATTGTTGGGTCATATCATTAACTCTATACTTAGCTTTTTGAGGAACTTCCAAACTGTTTCCACAGCAGCTACACCTTTTTACATTCCCATCAGCAATAAATGAATGTTCTTATTCCTCCACATCCTCTCCAACACTTATAGTTATCTGTTTATTTATAGTAGCCATACTAGTGGGTGTGAAATGATATAGAATTGTGGTTTTGATTTTTATTTCCCTAATACCCAATAAATGCTGAGCATCTTTTCATGTGCTTTATGACCATTTGTTTATCCTCTTTGGAGAAATGTCTTTTGAAGTCTCCTGCCCATTTCTCAACTGGGTTGTTTGCCTTTTTATTGTTGATTTAATTTTTATTGTAGGATTTCTTTATATATTCTGGGTATTAAACCCTTATTGGATTTGTATTTTCCAAATATTTTCTCCCATTGAATAGGTGGTCTTTTCATTTTCATGACAAAGTCCTTTGATGTGCAAAAGTGTTTAATTTTGAGGAGGTCCCATTTATCTTGTTCTGTGGTTGTTTGTATTTTAAGTGTAAAGTCTAAGAAACCATTGCCCTACACTTTCTTCTATTAGTCTTATTGTCCTGATTCTTATAGTTAGGTCTTTGATCCATTTTGAGTTAATGTTTGCATATGGTACGAGATAGAGGTCCTCTTTGAGTCTTTTGCATATATATATATCCAAACCTCTCAGCACCATTTGTTGAAGAGATTATTCTTTCCCAATTCAGTGGACTTGGCAGCCTTGTCAAAAATCAATTGAAGGATATAAAAAAAGACACAGATTGAAATTCTAGAGATGAAATTGCCAGTGTCTGAGCTGAACACTACACTGGATGCAATTACCAGCAGATCAGACTTTGCAGAAGAAAATATTAATGAACTGGAGATCATAATAGTAGAAACTATGAAAAATGGAACACAAGGAGAAAAAGATACTTTATAAAATGAGTGGAGCATCAATGAATGTGGAACAAAATCCAGGGGCATAATAGCCAAGTAACTGGAGCTCTGAAAAGAAAGAGATTGGCAAGGAGGACAGATAAGAAAATATTTGAAGAAATAAGACCTAAAAATTTTCTCAATTTGATGAACACAATAAATGCATAGATCCAAAAATCTCAACAAACCCAAGTAAAATAAATGTGAAGAAATCAAGTTGCTAAAACCCAAGGATAAAGAGAAAATATTAAAAGAAGCTGGGGAAAAAGACATATTACAGAGGAGCATAGGGAGGAGAAACATATGTTGGAACAGAGATATGAGTGACAGCAGATTTCTCACTGTAAGCAATGGAAGATAGAAGACATGGAGCAACATCTTTAAAATATTGGGAAATAATACCTAGAATTCCTCACCCAGGGAAACCATCTCTCATGAATAAAAGTAAAGTAAAAATATTTCCATCCTGTAAAAGCTGAAATAATTCATCAATAGTAGACTTGCCTTATAAGACATGTTAAAGTAAGTCCTTCAAGTAAATGGCAAGATACAAGCAATCAGGCAAGATTCCTGAGTAGATAAAGATGAAAATATGTATCTACTCAGGAATGAAGGGCCTGGTAAATGGTTATCACATTAGTAAACATAAGGATTTTTTTCTTATTGTTAAATCTCTTTAAAATAATTGAATATTTAAAGGCAAAAAATTAATGTTTTTCATGGTTTATAACATACAAAAGTTTGTGGGATGCATAGTTAGGGGAAAACTTACAGCTTGAAAGGTCTATATTATGAAAGTTTGTCTTTTTCTTGATTTAGCATTTGTGGAGTCCTTCTCCAGTCTCTATCATCCTCCAGAGTTCTTAGCAAGTAGAATTTGTCCTTCTATTCACTCAGTCTCTGGGGAGGCTTTTTTCAGGGGGTGTCATATGTCACCATGTTGATGACATCCTCTTCTGTTTACTCTCGACATAAATTTATAAAGACATACTATATATGTAGATTCTTAAGATGGAAGGTGAAGTTATGGATTTGAGATCTTTCTTCTAGCTTCTTGAATATATGAAATAATGTTATAATAACTATTTTAATATCCTTGTCTACTAAATCTATGTCTGTGTCACTTCAGAGATATTTATATTTGTTTGATTTTTATCCCTGTTATGGGCCATATTTTCATACTTCTTTGCAAGTCTATTACATGCTTTGAGTTACTTTTTAATATAAAGACAGTGTAGCATTACAAAAAGTTTAAGGAAATTGAAACAAAAAATGTATTCAAAACCTGGCCATTCTAACACCTTCAATTTTGTGTTTCTTTTTCTATAATTTGTCCACATGCATCTCTACTTTACATACTTTACATAATAGAACTATCATTATTATTACACACAAGCATTCACAGATATAAAAAAGGAAAAAAACATGCATACTTCTGGACTCTAAAAAAAAAAAACACTGAAGTTTTACTAGTCCATATCCATGTGCATATCTCATTTTACAGTTTTAAGCAATTCATATATTCAAATTAATATTTCTATGCTCTCATTTTATATTACAAAAATATTTTATATTCTCATAAAATCTTTGTCATAATTTGGTTTTTTACTTAAATTTTATAAGACTTGGAAAATTACAAAGCAATTTTGTTTATTCTTATAAGTAAAATAATCTAAATTTACATGAAAGAAAAAAAATTACATATTCCCCATATCCTATTTCCATTCCATTCTCTCATTTAACAAATATTAACAGCATGGAATGCATCTTTCCATATTTTTCTATTTCTTTCTATTTTTATTTTCTATTTCTTTCTCCATCTTTCACATGTAAATAATATACAAAGAATTACATACCGTTTTGTGTGATTTCATTAAAAATGGAATATTTTACACATTTCTGGAAAACTTGTCTTTGTTTCTTGTTTGTTGTATCATTTAATCATTGTGCTCAGCTCAGATATCTCAGTCAGCCTGTGGGAGATCTTAGGTCTAATGAAAAGTCTCCACCACACCTTTAACCTGGAAACCCAGAACAAGCAGCCCCAGATGCTTATCAGGGTGGGAACTCTCAGGGGCAGGAACTCCTCCCCCTGGGGTGAATAAATACTCGGCACTTAAAGACTGCAGATTTCTCTTCCTCTGACAGGAGGTGGGGCTTGTGGAGCTATCACCCAGGACTCTGGCCTGAGCAGCTGGCCTCACCAGGAGACCAGTCACAATGGGGTCTCTTCCCTGCTCTTTTGGACCCTTTGTGCTATGTAAATAACAAGCAGTTATTTGCTGGAAGTTTCTGTTGTGCCTGAGCCTGTGTTCCCATGACACACCATATAACAACTCACTCCACAGATTTTGGTGCAACGAGCAGGATACATAGGAAGTATGGGGTGAGTTGATTTGGGGGGGGCAGTCTTTTCACCACTTTTACATTCCTTTTGAACAGGGGCATCTTGGGCAACACAAGACTCATGGCTTTGGGGGCTAGATTGAGGGGCTGCCCCCATACTACCAACCCAGGCAGAGTATCAACCCATGGGTGGGGGACCTAGCGTATGCTGTCACCATCCTCTGACGGAAGGACAGCAAAAACAGGACTTTAAGAATTCCCCCCATGAATGCCAAGGAGTTGACTAACTGCTTCCACACTGATATCCATGAGGTTGTGGCTTCTACTGCCCAGCATACATTCTCTTGGCTCATGTCCTTTTATATCTGTTCTCATTCTTGAACCAGACATACCCACACGAGGCCACCCAGACTGATCTCGAGGTTAGTGTGAGGCTGGTCATTATTCAGGAGACTATTAGAACTGAAGACAGGGAACCAGAGGCAAATAGGAAAACATGAGCTTTTACAGAGAAAGAGATGGGACAGAAGCCGGGAGAGGCTCCCCTCATTGCTGTCCCATCTTCGTGATAAGGGTGCCACTACCACCCTGATGAAGCAGGCTGGATGCCGGAGTCTTGCCTGCCTCATGCCCAGCTCTTAACTCCAACAAACTCTTAGTCAGTTACCGTTAAGGGAGTAGGA
This sequence comes from Cabassous unicinctus, assembly GCA_029593785.1. Lineage (NCBI taxonomy): Eukaryota > Metazoa > Chordata > Mammalia > Cingulata > Chlamyphoridae > Cabassous > Cabassous unicinctus. The sequence goes on from JAQZBX010029748.1 coordinate 23,223, forward strand.
GGCAAGGGGTAGAGAGAGAACAGCTGACAGTAGAGATACAGGCATGTGGCCTGTGGCCTCAGAGTCTGTGTGACATGGTCATGGCAAGTAGATTATATTGGCCCTCTGCCGGCATCCCAAGGAAGGTGCTTCTTGGTAGTGGTTGACACCTACCTATTCAGGCTATGCCTTGCCTTCCCAGTTCATCATGAGGATGCAGTGCATACATGAGATACTTTGAAAAGCAGCACTGCTACCCGCTGGGGTGCCCAGACGACATCTCCTCTGACCAAGGATCCCACATTACTGCACAGTCCACTCAATGATTCGCAGACACAGAATTAGATGGACCTTCCATGTCATCTACCACCCAGAGGGAGCCAGCATTGAGGAGATTCCCCATATAGCAACACGCTCCACATATGCTTAAATAATACTATTTAATAGCCACGTTATATTCATTGGTAAGGATATAACATATTTTAGTCAATCATTTACCTAATGTTAGGCATTCCTTATTTTCCTTCCAAAAACAGCACTACAAATTTGATTGGATGGTGGAATCTGTGAATTTTACATTGTTGAGTGCTGGATATGTTTATATTCCTACAAATATTCTTGAACTTTGTTCCAAGAAGAAATTAAGTTACTTGGAAATATTATGACACTTTCTGGTCTTTCTTTCAAACTTTGTTAGGTGGAATCAGAGCAGTGTTTAGTTTAGGGCTATTTTTTTGTCATTACTGTTGAAAAACTTCTCAGTATTCAATCTAATGTTCAATGAATTATGAGGCTTTTCAACTGTCTGGTGACAATAGACACTAGCCCCTGCCCTCTGTGAAATCCAAGGATTTTTCTCTCTCATGCTTCTAGGTGGAGACTACCCAGCCTTGGGTAGACTCTTCACATGCATCCAATGCTCAGAAGTCAACTGATTACTCAAGCTGGCCTGCGGAATACTTTATAGAGACTCTCCACATCTCCATATTTCTCTCCCTGTGCAGCTCTCTTTTATCTAATATTCTATCCTGCAAGTCTAGCTGCCTTGGATTCTCAAGATTCATACATCCATCTTCTCAAGATAGGGAGACTTCTGGGCTCTGCCTGGACTCCCCATACTAAATGCCCTATTGATTTTTTTTTTTACTTTATTTTGTACATTTAATAATTGAAAATTTAAACAATTATAAACTAAAAAGTAAACACAGATGAATAAATATATACATTTTTCAATTAAAAGTAATGGATACATATAAAAATTTTTTTTAATCAAACAATATGTTGCACAATATATTTAGTTTGTAGTAACACATTCATACAGTATTTGTGCTTTTCTGTCTGACTTGCTTCGCTCAACATAATGTCCTCCAGGTTCATCCATGTTGTCATATGCTTTATGTCTTCATTTCTTCTTACAGCTGCATAATATTCCATCGTGTGAATAGACCACAGTTTGTTTATCTATTCATCTGTTGATGGACACCTGGGTTGTTTCCAACTTTTGGCAATGGTGAATAATGTTGTTATGAACATCGGTGTGCAGATGTCTGTTTGTGTCACTGTTCTCATTTCTTCTGGGTATATATCCAGTAGTGGTATTGCAGGGTCACGTGGTAAGTCTATATTCAACTTCTTTAGGAACTGCCAAACAGTCCTCCATAGTGGCTGTACCATTCTGCATTCCCACCAACAGTGAAGAAGTGTTCCTATCTCTCCACGTCCTCTCCAACACTTGTAGTTCTCTTTATTATTTTTTTAATAGTGGCCATTCTGATAGGTGTGAAATGATATCTCATAATACTTTTGATTTGCATTTCCCTAATCATGAGTGATGTTGAGCATTTCTTCATGTGCTTTTTTGCCATTTGTATTTCTTCTTTGGAGAAATGTCTATTCAAGTCTTTCATCCATTTTTTAATTGGGTCGTTTGTCTTTTTATTGTTGAGTTGTAACATCTCTTTATATATCCTGGATATTAAACCCTTATCAGACATGTGATTTCCAAATATTTTTTCCCATTGAGTTGGCTGCCTTTTCACCCTTCTGACAAAGTCCTGTGAGGTGCAAAAGTGTTTAATTTTGAGGAGGTCCCATTTATCTATTTTTTCTTTTGTTGCACGTGCTTTGGGTGTAGGATCCAAGAAACCACCACCTACTACAAAGTCTTGAAGATGTTTCCCTACATTTTCTTCTACTAATTTTATGGTCCTCGCTTTTATATTTAGATCTTTGATCCATTTTGAGTTGATTCTTGTATAAGGGGTGAGACAGGGGTCCTCTTTCATTCTTTTGGTTATAGATATCCAGTTCTCCCAACACCATTTGTTGAAGAGACTGTTTTTTCCCATTAGCATGGGCTTGGTAGGTTTGTCAAAAACCAGTTGACTGTATAGGTGAGGGTTTATTTCTGGGTTCTCAATTCTATTCCACTGATCAATGTGCCTATCTTTATGCCAGTACCATGCTGTTTTGACCACTGTAGCTTTGTAATATGTTTCAAGGTCATGCAGTGAAATTCCTCCCACATTGCTCTTCTTTTTTAGAATGTTTTTGGCTATTCAGGTGCACTTACCCTTACAGATGAATTTGGTAATTGCCTTCTCTAATTCTGTAAAGTAAGCTGTTGGGATTTTGATTGGTATTGCATTGAATCTATAAATCAGTTTGGGCAAGATTGACATTTTCATGATATTTATTCTTCCAATCCATGAACATGGAATGTCTTTCCATTTGTTTAGGTCTTTTTTAATTTCTTTTAGCATTGTTTTGTAGTTTTCTGCATATAGGTCCTGTACTTCTTTGGTTGAATTAACTCCTAGGTATTTGAGTCTTTTTGTTGCTATTGAAAATGGAATTTTCCTACTGATTTCCTCCTCAGACTGTTCAGTACTAGTGTACAAAAACATTACTGATTTTTGCGTGTTGATCTTGTATCCTGCCACTTTGCTGAACTCATTTATTAGTTCAAGTAGCTTTGTTGTGGATACTTCAGGATTTTCTAAATACAGGATCATATCATCCGCAAACAGTGAGAGTTTTGTTTCCTCTTTTCTTATTTGGACGCCTTTAATTTTTTTGTCTTGTCTAATTGCCCTAGCTAGAACTTCTAGTACACTGTTGAATAACAATGGTGACAGTGGGCATCCTTGTCTTGTTCCTGATCTTAGAGGGAAAGCTTTCAACCTTTCCCCATTGAGTGTGATGTTGGCTGTGGGTTTTTCATATATGCCTTTTATCATATTGAGGAATTTTCCTTTTATTCCTATCTTTTGAAGCATTTTTATCAAAAAAGGATGTTGGATTTTGTTGAATGCCTTTTCTGCATCTATTGAGATGATCATGTGGTTTTTTCCCTTCAATTTTTTAATGTGGTGTATTACATTGATTGATTTTCTTATGTTAAACAAGCCTTGCATACCAGGAATAAATCCCACTTGATCGTGATGTATAAGTCTTTTGATATGCTGTTGGATTCCGTTTGCAAATATTTTGTTGAGAATTTTTGCATCTATGTTCATTAGAGAGATTGGTCTGTAATTTTCTTTTCTTGTGGAATCTTTATCTGGCTTTGGTATTAGGGTGATGTTGGCTTCATATAATGTGTTGGGTAATTTTCCCTCCTCTTCAATTTTTTGGAAGAGTTTAAACAGGATTGGTGTTAATTCTTTTTGAAATGCTTGGTAGAATTCACCTGTGAAGCCATCTGGTCCTGGACTTTTCTTTCCTGGGAGATTTTTGATGACGGATTCATTCTCCTTAATTGTGATTGGTTTGTTAAGTTCTTGTATTTCTTGTAGCGTCAGTGTAGGTTGGTTGTGCATTTCTAGAAATTTATCCATTTCATCTAGGTTGTCTAGTTTGTTGGCATATAGTTTCTCATAATATCCTCTTATGATTGTTTTTATTTCTGTGAGGTCATTTGTAATTTCCCCCCTTT
>JAQZBX010029749.1:0-27160 GCA_029593785.1 Cabassous unicinctus
GGGACCTCCCAGTAAAATAAGTAAATAAATTTATCTTGTTAAAAATTCAAAAATATGAAAGCACTTATTTTTTTAAAGACTTATTTATTTATACATCCCTCCTTGTTGTTTGCACTCGCTGTCTGCTGTGTGTCCATTATTGTGTGCTCTCTGTGTCTGCCTGTCTTTAGGAGGCACCACGGAGCAAACCTGGGACAACCAAAACAAAAAGCAAACCTGGGACAACAATAAGGGAACTGATAAAAATAACCTGGTGGGAAGTGGGTGTGGCTCAATTGATAGAGCTCCTGTTTACCATATGGGAGGCCCAGGGTTCCCTTCCCAGGGCCTCCTTGTGAGGGCAGGCTGGCTGGCGGGGTGTGGTGGGCTGATGCAGCAAGACCTCACAACAGGAAGCGGGTGTGGCTCAATCAATAGAGCCCCTGTTTACCATGTGGGAGTCCCTGGGTTCACTTCCCGGGGCCTCCTTGTGAGGGCAGGCAGGCCCATGCGGCACTGTGGGCTGATGCAGCGGGACCTCACAGCAAGGGAGAGATAAGCAGACATGGAAAAAACACACAATGAATGGACACAGCAAGCACAAGCAGCAAGGGGGGGATAAATAAATAAATAAATAAATAAATAAATAAATAAATAAATAAATCTTTAAAGAAAATAACCTGGTGTATTCTCTTCTCTTAGGATGAACTGGGAATCAAACCAGGGACCTTATTCATGCCAGGCAGGAACTCTTCCACTGAACCACCCTTGCTGCACAGGTTAAGCAGGCTTCTGAAAACTTATCTGGGCCTTCCTGCCCCTGCTTTCATAGGCAAGTTAGGCTTCTGACAGTTTGCAGAGCCAGGCTGGTCACGCTCCTGCCTCCACCCATTCACTGACACAGGTCCTGTCTCTCCCAAATAAACTCTAAGGTTCAGCAAACGTGAACACAAGTAGAAGCATTGGATTTGTGTTTAGAAAAGTTCTGGCATTGGATACATTGGCACTATTAAAAGTAGAGTTGAAGAATGAGGTTGAAAAGAGAAATGGAAGGAATGGTTGATGAACCCCCAAAGAAAATTAGACATCTGGAAGGTGAGTATCTATCCTGTTTTGCACACCAGCTTTGCACAATATGGGAAAGATGAGAAAGAGTCTGTGAATTTGTAGACACAGGCATAGGTGAGGTGGGGTGAGAAGCGCCTGAAACATAAGCCCCAGAGAAAGGCTGTATAGTAAGTCCACCAACCCCTGCCCCTCCTTTGCTTCCAAAATGCTGGTGACCAGGCTAACTACACCCAGGTAGGAGTCTGGATGATGCTTTCATGGAGCTCTGAAGCTGCCCAGGACAAAGTCCTCAGATCCATGTGGCCCTCACAGTGAACCCCCAGAGGAGCACTGAGAGACACAGACCTGCCCCAGGTACATAGAGCCCCATTCAGGTGTTCCCTCCCAAGTACATGGATACGGAAGTGTGGCCAGGGCCACCAGCTACTTGATAACAGGCTCTGGCTTGAGAGGTAGAGAACAGAACTCTAATTAAAAGGAGCACAAACAAGCATCAGCAGCTTCTTGGTCTCTGCAGAACAGGCCCTGGAGCTGACCCATTCTTTCTGTCTCCACTGCTCTCCCCACACACCCACCCCAGTGCAGCAATCATCATCCTCATCTTAAATAATCCCTGTCAGGGTCTCCACCTGTTCTTCCTGCAAAACCTTTTCCCCATGTCACAGCCACTGCTCTCTTAAATTAAAATCAACCTCTAACATGGTGACAGCATTTACTGCCAACTCCTCTGTCTACCATACACTCACTGCATTTAGTTATGTCTGGCCTCTGGTTGCTCCTCAAACACAACACTCTCACACCCACTTTATAGCCATCACCTGTTCTGTCCCTTCATCCTGCAGTACTTGTCCCCAGGTTGGTTTATTGTTCAGATGTCCCCTCTTCACAGAGGATGACCTTACTTCCCCCCGCAAGCTCCCCTTTCCGACACCCATGATGCCTGCCCTTCCTTGTGCATTAATTTATCATCTCATGACATCTTCTGTGCTCTGTTTAATTTCCCTGTTCAGTATTTCTGCCCAGTCTGCCCCCTAAAATATCAGCTCCATGGGGACAGGAGCATTCCTTCTGATCTTTACTATTCTCTGCCCAGACCACGGTATATTTTGAGGAGAAATCATTTTCCTTCTTATAATGATTGTTCTGTCCTTTGTCTTATTTGCCCCCAAGCACCTACTCAAAGTGTCACTTCCTGCTTTCCTTCCATCTCTAATAATCCCCAGTTAGTGCTAATTGCCTAAAGAGGGAGTTTCATTTTTGTCTAAAACTACTAATTCTGGGTATGCCTGCTGTGTCTGTGGGGAGAAACCCCTGCTGCTTCCTTAGCTTTCATGTGAGGTGTGTCAGATGGTTTGGGACAGGTATGACGGAGGGATGTGTAGTCTTCCTGAAATTGTCCAAGAGGATTTCTGCATAGTCAGAAAAGTCTCAGTTACACAAAAGGCAGAGAAAGAAAATCATCTACATATGAACTTACCAATTTTATTTTTTTAATCTTTCTAATTTTAGAATATAAATATTAAATATGTTTCTCTTTAAGAATACAGTTTAATTACACCCCAGAAGATATATTTATTTTTTAACAAATCAGTTTTTTTGATACATATTAATAAAGCATAAACCTTTCCAAAGTGTACAGTCAATGGTATTCAGTACAGTCACAGATTTGTGCATTCACCACTTCAGTCATTCTTAGAGCATCTTTTTTATTCCAGCAAAAATAACAACAATGCTAGAAAACAAAAACTAACCAACTAAATAAAACTCATCACCTCTCAATCTTTCCATGCTTCCCCTGCCAAACATAGCTGCTATTCTGCTTCCTCCTTTCTAGTTTACTTGTATTTATAATTTGGAAAAAACAGTCTTATATCTTCAATATTACACATATTCATATTTTACATGAGGTTTCACTATGTTATACAGTCCAAAGTGACATATTTTTGCTTTTCTTCTAGTAATATAAATGTCCTTAGGTTTTCCTTTTCAACCATTCTCATAACCTCATAATATAGCTCTCCTAGTCATAAACAGCATGATGTGCTCTCAACATTTCATTTCATTTCTGAAGATTTACAAACAGCCTTTTAACCCAGTCTACACAGATTAAACACTAACTTTCCATTCTCCTCCCATATTCTATTTTATTGTGAGCAATATTCTAATGACTAATTCCATGAGTTTACATATATTTAGTTCATAGTAGCACAATCATACAGTTTTTGTCCTTTTGTGTCTGGCTTGTTTCACTCAACTTAATGTCATCCAGGTTCATCCACATTTTCATATGCTTCACAACTTCATTTCTTCTTACTGCTGCATAATATTTTATTGTATTATACACCACAGATACTTTATAAATTCATCAGTTGATGGACACTTGGGTTGTTTCCAACTTTTGGCAATTGTGAGTAATGCCACTAGGAACATCAATATGCAGGCGTCTATTCATGTGGCTGCTATCAGTTTTTCTCGGTATATACATAGCAATAGAATTGCCAGGTCACATGGCAAGTCTATATTCAACTTCCTTAGGATCTGCCAAAAAGTCCTCCACAGTGGCTGTACCATTCTACATCCCACCAACGGTGCATAAGTGTTCCTATCTATTCACATCCTCTCAAACATTTAGTTTTCCAACTTTTTAGTAGTGGCCAGTCTAATAGGTTTGAAATGATATCTCACTGTTGTTTTGATTTGCATTTCCCTAATCACTAGTGATGTTGAATATTTTTTCATGTGTTTATTTGTCATTTGTATTTCTTCCTTGGACAACCAAATATGAAAAAAGATAATATTTTCAAGTCTTTGCCTATTTTTTAATTGGCTCATTTGTCTTTTTATTGTTGAATTGTCTTATCTCTTTATATAACATGGATATTAAACCCTTATCCGATATATGATTGCCAAATATTTTTTCCCATTGAGTTGGCTGCATTTTCACCCTTTTATCAAAGTCTTTTTAAGTGCAAAAGTGTTCAATTTTGAAGAAGTCCTATCTATATTTTTGGAGGTGTTGCTCATGCTTTAGGTTAAGATTTAAGAAATTACTACCTACCACAAGAACTTAAAGATTTTCCTAAATTTTCTCCTGGAAGTTTTATGGTTGTTGTTTTTATATTTAGGTCCTTGATCAATTTTGAGTTAATTTTTTTTTAAGCTGTGAGATATAGGGGTCCTCTTTCTTTAGGATATGGCTATCCAGTTCTTCCACCACTATTTGTTGAACAGACTGTTCTGGCCCAGCTGGATGGGCTCAACAGCCATGTCAAAAATCTCTTAAATGTAGATGTGAGGTATATTTCTGGGTTCTCAATTTTGTTCCATTAGTCAATCCATCAATCTTTATAACAGTATCATGCTGTTTTCACAACTGTAGCTAAGTGATATGCTCAGAAAGACAGAAAGTGAGAGTCCTCCAAATTCATTCTTTTTTAAGACATACTTGGCTATTAAGGGCACCTTACCCTTCCAAATAAATTTGATTATTATCTTTTCAATTTATGCCAAAAAGGTGTGCAGATTTCTATTGTGATGGTGTTGAATCTGCAGATAAGTTTGGGTAGAATTGAAATCTGAACGTTATTTAGTCTTCCAATCCATGAACATGGAATATCTTTCTATTTATTTAAGTCTTCGGTTTCTTTTAGTAAAGTTTTGTAGGTCTCTGAATACAGGTCCTTTATGTCCTTGGTTACATTTATTCATAAATATTTGATTGTTTTAGTCACAGTTATAAATGGAATTTCTTTCTGATTTTCCTCAGATTGCACATCAGTATTGTATAGAAATGCTATTGATTTTTGCATACTAATCTTGTATCTCAAACCTTTACCCAGCTCTTCTATTTCTAGTAGCTTTGTTGTGGAATTTTCAGGATTTTCTAGATATAGGATCATATCATCAGCAAACAGTGAAAGTTTTACCTCTTCCTCTCCTATTTGAGTGCCTTTTCTTTGTCTAGCCTTATTACCCTTGCTAGAACTTCTGGCACAATGTTAATGTTAATCTAATCAACATTCCATTGTACATGATGCTTTGCTTCTCTCTTGCTGCTTTCAGAATCCTGTCTATCTCTGACATTTATTGTTCTTCATAGTAGGTGTCTCAGGGTGGGTCTATTCATATTTATTCTGTTGGGGGTGCATTGTCCTTCTTGGGTACTGATATTTATGTCTTCCATAAATGTTGAGAACTTTTCAGTCATTATTTCTTCAAATATTGTTTCTGCACCTTTTCTATTCTCTTGTCTTTCTGGGACAACAATATTGCATATCTTGGTGTTTCTTATTGTCATTCAGTTCCCTCAGACTCTGTTCCATTTTTTCCATTCTCTTTTCTTTCTGTTCTCCTGTTTATTCCAGTTCAGATGTTCTATCTTTGAAATCACTAATTCTGTCTTTAAGCATTTCAAATCTGCTCTTATTTGCCTCTAATGTATTTTTCATCTCCTCCCTCATGTCATCATTCCTGTAAGGTGTGTTACTTTTCTTTGCAGGCTTTCAAATTGTTCTTTATGCTCACCCAGAGTCTTCTTAATATCCTTTATCTCTTTAGTACTATTTTCTTTCAATTCTTTAAATCGATGTAGAAGAGATGTATGATTACCATTGATTACTTGTCTTAAATCCTGTATCTCTTCAGGGTATTTGGTTTGTTCCTTTGGATGGACCGTCTCTTTCTATTTTTCAGTGTCACTTGTTATTTTTTGCTGATGTCTAAGCATCTGAATATGTTGGTGAATTTACTCTGATGGCCAATTTCTCTCTCTTGTCTATTTTTCTTTCACAGCTCTTCTTTGATATGTTCTGTGACTTATTCTAAATATTTAAAAATTGCCCAGCTTAAGTTATCAAAATGGTGCCAGGGAATCACTAATGGGGTACAGATTTCTCCCAGTGGTTAGAGTACAGAGAGTCTCAAAGTCCGTTTTTGTCCATGCAACATCTATACTGGCTATCAGATGGTGCTCATTTGGAGCACCTTTCCATGGAGGTGTATCATTCTCTGTTTTTCCTGTGGTTTCTATGCCCAGAGCTGAGATTCATAGTGGGCTCTACTGTCTGAATTCACTGAAGAAAGCCCCCAGAGTCCCCCTCCCTTTTCCTGTGTAATAGCTGACAGGGAAGAAGATGTCTGTTCCACTCTCAGGCACCTGCATTGAGTCAGGGATTTTACCCAAGGTTAACATCTTGGAGCTTCGAGATGGGAGCCTTTCCCCAGTGCCCCAGGGTTTGGTAACTCATGTTTGTTGTTTAGGGTTTTTCATCTCTCTGTCCCTCACCCTCCTGAGAGTTGTCAATCACTGTCCTGTTCTGCTGACCCCCCAAAGCAGGGCTCTCAGTCTGCTTTTGGCAATTTCTCCATTGTTTTTTGAGAGTTGAGCACTGCCTGCCTAATCTGATGCCCTCTTCCCACAATTCATGGACGTAGCTTAAAAAAGTAAAGTTACCTTTATGGAGGAGCTGTGACATAGGAATTCAATTCTGCTAAAATAATATTGTTGCCAATGTTTAAATGTCTTTTATGGCTGAACCATATATTTTTAAAATAACAATACAATATTAATAATATATAGATGATGTATTATTCAGTCAAAGGGGTGCTAATGTGAAATACCAAAAATGGGTTGGTACTTATAAAGGATATTTATTTGGGGTAGAAGTCCACAGATACCAGGCCATAAAGCATTGTTTCTTCTCTCACCAAAGTCCATTGCCATGTTTTGGAGCAAGAAAGCTGCTGATGTTTGCCAGGTTTCAGTCTTCTTGGGTTCCTCTCTTCCTGGGGCTGCATTTCTCTCCAGACTTAGCTCCTCTTGTACCTCCACAAGGTCTGCTGCAGACTATTAGGCAACCTGCTCACTTCTCTTCTCCTGGAGCCTTCTCTCCAGCATCAAAGCTGCTTCTCAAAAACTGCTCCTTCTGTCCTTTGCCTTTCCTTTTATATTCAATTCCACCACCCAACATGGGGTGGGGCTTAACACAAACTGACATGGTCCAGTCAAGGCCATAATCATAACTTAATCATGCCCAAAATAACAAATCAGTTTACAAGCATGATCCAATTATATTTTTGGAATTCACAATTACATCAAATTGCCAAATGGCCACAGATGGGATATATATATATATTTTTATTTCACTTAAGATTGATATATATAATAATTAGGAAATATTGTTTTGGGAAATGTAATTTGATCAAGATTCACTTTGAGTAAATGTTTAAACTGTAGCAGTTTCAACCACTAATCGGAGATAATGCAAACTATCTTTGAAATGAAAGTCCTTTATTTCCCGGTGTTTTTCTGGAAGTTGATACTCTTTTCCTCTAAAAGGAGGAATTGAGCTTGGCTTTGTCGAGAATAAGAAGGTACCAGAACTTCAGCCAATGGAGGAGGTCCCATTGTATCCCCTGGCCTCAGGGAACAAAAGGTGGGTTAATTCAGGTTTGAGGCTCAGGAGGCCTGTGTGGAGGAGAGGGAACATTGCTGCTTTAACTTCAAGGCCCTGGAGACACTCCTGGAGGACACGCTATCAGAGGGTGGATGGGGTTTGGAATAGTCCTTGTGCTATGGGGGTTCTCATGACCCCTTTGAGAAACTTCAGTGTATTTAGCATATCCATTATCACGTCCTTTAGTTTGAAGCATTTGGTGCTCTCTTTTCATCTGTTTTGTGACCAGTGAAGTTAATCTCATGTGCATCACTTTTATTCTCTCAACCTTTCTGAAGATATCTTCAAGGCTGGGTATTTTAAAGTCTCTTTCTCCAGCCTGCCATTCAATATGGCAGTCTCTGCAAAACCCTGTGAGCAAACTAATCTTGTCAAGGAGCCTCTTCAGTGAGTGCCGCCAGTGTCTGGGCAACCTGCTTTTCTCATATATATCTGGCTTCTTAAAAAACTGTGCAAATCTGAATAACAATAAATGACCCACCAGTAAGCTGATGAAAACTGGAAATTGAGGCCTGGACATATGTACTATGGCAGCAGCTCCATCACCACCTCTCAGAGCTCCCCAAGGATCAGCCCAGCTACAGGCTTCAGAGAGGTTCACAGACCATCTTTGGCTCTTCAGCTACCCATAGGTCTCTGCCAAGGAACCGTGGATCTGTCATCCACAATATACCACAGAGAACTACTCGGGATTCCAACTGGAACATGCCAGGAACTGGCAGGTTTGACACATCATCTATAAGAGGATCTGTGGTGTGTGTTGAAGGGGGAGAGGAGAGGCAGAAAATAAAATCTCTTTGTCTCCATTACATTCTAATGATTATTCTTCTTTCTCTCTTTCCAATTGTTTTTTTTTAAAGTAATGTAAAATTGAAATACAGTGAAGTGTGACAATCTTAACTGAATGACTGTCAAAGCTTTAAAACTTTTCAATTCTCCATACCCCTCAGTATCCAACAACCATATCAAGATATGAGTCATTGATTTCCATTAATCCAGAGAATGCCTCTTGTACCTTCAGTCAACATGCATACACCCTTCATTAGCATGCAGCCTTTGTTCTGATTCCTTTCACCATAAATCATTTTTGCCACTTCTTGCAAGCCATAAAAAAGAAATAAATCATAATAGATCCTTTGGTGTCTATATCTTTACCTGAAAATAATGTTTTGAAATTTGTCAATGCTGTTGGTTGTGTCCATCAGTAGTTCTCTCTGCTTTTACATGAAGTTCTTTGACATTGAATGACAATGTTACAAAATGATTATGTATTTTCATCTTGGTAGACTTTTCAGTTGCTTCAAGTTTGGGGAATTATGAATACAGTTATTATGAATATCCACATACAAGTCCTTTTTATAAAAACATGTTTTTATTTCCTCTGGGTGAATACATGTGTATAGAAAACATTAATCATAGGAGAGGATATGCAAAATTCTTTTTTGAAACAACTATTGCAGTATAATTTACATGACATAAAATTAAATATACCTTTGTTGTAAATGTACAGTGTTGTGCAACCTCAGCATGATTTAATAAAAGAACATTTCCATTGCCCACAAATTTTCCTTTTCTAATTTACTCCAGCAGCTTCATTTGACACTGTTGGCCTCACCTTACTGAAATGCTTCCATCAGTTAGTTTCTGGTTCACTACACTTTTTTGTTTGTATTTATCTGAATTTACTGCCCTTTCCCCTCTGCCTCTTTGCTGGGTTCTCTGTTTCTCCAGAGCCTCTTAGCATATGTGTTTCTTCAAGTCTTAGTCTTTGAACAACTTTCCATCTTTAGCACCCTGTTCGGTCACTGGATGGTCTTGGTTTTAATCACCATGTATACTGGCATGGCTTCTACATTAATGTACCATCCCAATTCATTCCATACAGTCCTGATACACACAGCTGCTTCATGATGCCTCTGTGTGGATATCTAACTTGCCAAGTGAGAACACTTGGCTCCTCCCAGGAACCTGCTCGTTTGGCTCCAGCTTTCCATGTATAGGAACTCCATGTTACAGGGGTTCTGGAGGCAGTTTTGCCTCCTTTCTTCTCTCTTTTCCTCCACCCCACATCCATCCCATCTGCATACCCTGTGCCCTATCATCAGAACAAGTCCACATCTGTCTCCTTCTCTTTGCCTCCACCGTTCTTCCCTGTCAGCATTGCCTGTTAGAGGATGACTGTGGTTTCCTTCTTCTCCCTATTGCCCCTATATTAAGTACATGGGAAAATGTGTATTTGGCAGTAGTTTTCACTGTTCCATATATTAGGCATTAAGTAAAATTTATTATTCCTGGTTATCATATATTCCGTATCTTCACTAATATTTTATCTGCTTATTGTATGAATTGCTGAGAGAGTAGTAAAAAAAAAATCCAATTCTTTGATATATTGTACTTCTGTTACCTATCAAAAGCCATATTTACAGATAGGTACACATTTTTAAATGCTATATCTTCCTGGGTATTTAAACCTTTTTATCATTATGAAAGGGCACTCAATTTCTAATATTTTTCTTAGTATCCATTTTATTTGATATTGACAAAGTGAAATAAGATTTAATATTTTAAAAGTGTTTATATGGTATATTGTTTTCCACCTTTTACTGTCTACTTTGCTGTATGTCTTAGATGACTTTCTTAGATTTATGTATCTATATAGTTTACTATATATTATATATAAGTATATGTAGATATACTCATTTTAATCCACTTAACAATTTTGATTAAGAGGAATATTTATATTAAATATAGTTACTGTTATATATAACTCAATATAATTACTTTATTTAAATCTGCTTTCTTTGCATGTGCTATTTTTGTTCTCAATTCTATGTTCCATTTTTTCTTCTGAGTACTTTTTTTTTTAAGTTCCAAACGATTTTTTGTTCTTTATTACATACACATATGAATCCATAATCAGTAGTTTGTTATTGTTTTTTTCAAACTTTCAAAAATGTAGCATATGTGTCATTCTGTGTCTTAATTTTTTCACTCAAATGCTTGCGATAATTTCTTGCCTGTATATTTGTTTTGTCATACTTAACTGTTCTACAGTTTTCTGTTATACAAACTCCTGTTATTCATTCATTTCTTTAGTAGTGGCTACGTTACTTTCCTACATGCTTTACTACAAATTGTAGGGAGAAAATGTGGCTCAAGCAGTTGAGTGCCTGCTTCCCACCTGGTAGACCCCAGGTTTGGTTCCCAGTGCCTCCTAAAAGCAAAAACAAACAAGCAAAAGAACAAACCATCTCAGGGGAACTTCTGTGGCTCAGTGGTTGAGTGCCGGCTTCACAAATACAAGGTTCAATCCCCAGCCCTGGATCCTCAAAAAAAAATCATTTAATAACTGTGTGATATATAGTTCCTTGTACATGTGTCAGTTGTTCTATTGTATATTCTCAAAGTGTGATTTTAAGAAATGCTTCCTTACTCCTTACATAAGAAAAGCATTCTCCTACATTTCCTTTTAAAAGTTTTATTAGAGTTTTGTTTTCTGCACATTAGTCTTTGATCCCCTTGGAACATATTTTTAAGTATAATGTATGTCAGCGTTCTAATATTTCCTCATATGGGGAGTTAATTACATTGAATTCATTTTTTGAATAGGCCATCACTTCCTCCCTGTCCTGTGATGTCACTTCTATCATATACCAAGTTCCCACAAATTCATGGGCAATTTTCTTGACAATATATTCTATTCCATATAACTAATGCATCAATGTCAAATAATATTAATAATTATAGCACTGTGTAAGGTGTCATATTACCTAAGCATGGTAATTTTACACTTTCCTTTCTAATTCTTCTGCCACTTTTTCTTTCATTTTACTGCACGAGTTTGAACCTCCATTCAGAGCCATGATTATTAGCAGATGTATAGCAGGATCCATATTTCTTCCTGCCTTTAAATAAGAAGGCTTATAAAAGTCCAACAATAATAATGAATGCTATGAATTTTGTAGGACACATTTCCATTTTATTAATATTTCTCCTTATGAAAATTCTTGAATATAGGATCTGGGCTTTTTTTTTATTTTTTGGTTTTCCCACTTTCATGATATTTTTTACAATGAATTTTTCTCATGTGTTATGAATCTGCTGAAGGCATTCTTGATTCTAGGATTTCATAGCAATTTTAATGCATATGAATTTTCTGATGTCTAATGTGGTGTGACTTCTGGCTAAAAGCTTTTCCATATTCACTACACTGATAAGGCTTCTCATCTGTATGGATTCTTGCATGTAAAGCAAGAGTTGGGAGCTGAGTAAAGGCTTTTCCACAATCTTCACAGCAATAAGTTTTCTCACCTGGATGACTACTAACATGCACAGTAAGAGATGAACTTTGAGAAAATGCCTTCCCACATACCTCACATTCACAAGTTTTATCACTTGTATGAATTCTCACATGTACAGTAAATGATGTGACTTGAGAAAAGGCTTTTTCACATTCATTCCATTCACAGGGTTTCTCACCAGTATGAATGTTGTAATGTTTAATGGCATACTGCCTCTGGCTGCAGGCTTTTCCAGATTCCTTAAATATAGGGATTCACTCCACTGTGAATTTTCTCATGGTCAGTGAGATCCGATTTGCTAATGAAGGATTTCCTACTTTCCTTACATATATAGGGTATCTCTCGAGTTGGTCTTCTCTGGAGTGTAATGAGGCTTGATTTCTGAATGAAAGCTTTCCCACATCCACCACATTCATAGGGTTTCTCTCCAGTATGTATACTCAGATGGGTAATGAGACTTTCCTTCTGGTTGAAGACTTCTCCACATTCCTTGCTTATGTAGGGTTTTTCTCCAGAATGAATGCTCTGATGTTTAATGAACTGTTTCTTTTGGCTGAAGGCTTTTCTGCATTCTTTACATTCATTTTGTTTCTGTCCACTCTGAGTTTTTTCATGTTCTGTGAGATATGATTTTTACCCAAAGGCTTTTTCACATGCCTTAGATGCATAGGGTTTCTTTGCAGTAGGAAATCTCTTATAGCTGAGAATTGTCCTTTGAATTAAAGCTTTCCCACATAGATATGATTTCTCTTCAGTAAGAATTTTCTGATGAATAAAGAGGTTTCCTGTCAGGTTGAAAACTTTAAACATGTATTACATTTCTATGTTGGTTCCCCTGTATGGCTTTTAAAATGAGGAGTAATAAATGACTCTAAAGAGCAGACTACATTCAGGACACTCATATGATTTATCTCTAGTTTGAATTTTCTCAAATTCCATGAGGTTTTCTTTCAAATGGAAGCATTTCCATGTTCATTACAATGCTAACTAATGTATGAGATTTTCATGATCAATGAGATTTAAAGCCTGGCTGAAGGATTTCAAATTCACCTTACATATAGAGGGCTTTACTCCTGCATGTTTCACAGCAAAAACATCACCAAAATGATCAGCATTATGGAAAGAAATTAGGCTAAGAAATATTACCGGAATCCCAGAAAGTCCTGGGACTTGGGGCTGACAAGAATAGAAGTGAGGTTGTGAGATAGTGCAATGTTTGCCGAACACCTCAGAGGGTTCAGATGCCAGATATTTCTCAGACTAATTAAATATTGAATTTTCAACACATTTTTAACAGTGTTGAAAATGATGCAGACCTCTTCAATCCTAGAACACAATGGAGGTGTTGGATGGGAAGGACTTGATGAATAACTGAAGAAGCTGGGATTTAACACGTGTACACTGCAATTGCCCCAAGCCACAGAGGGAATGTCCTGTTAAGGAAACAAACTATCAGAGGCCTAATGAAAACCATCATCATAGGTTCTGGATCCACAAAGGAGGTCAGGGAGAAAGCCATGCTCAACATTCACAGCCTCAGTTAGTAATGAGAGTCACTCTAGCGGGTCTTCACTGGGGAGTAAACAGCAGGAGGTCCGTTTTCTCCCGTGGTGCTAACACCCCTCTAACTGGACACGTGCAGAGAGCAGTGTCATCTTCAGATGGTGGCATCCAAGTTTCTTGAGCTCCGTGCTCACTGTTGCTGAGGGAGGCCTCCACCCATCCTGGCAGCTGGTGAGGGGGCCGAGGGGAGTGAGGACATTTCCTTTATGGCTGACGGTACTTGCAAAGGGTAAGTGGAAGTGCCCCACCAGTAATGTTTCAGATACAAATCAATATCTTCACATCAAGCACTTTGGATGATTTCATTGTGTACTATTTTTATAATTTCTTTTAAATTATAATCAAATTATCCATGCAAAGAGTATTAAAAATAATTTATGTCTGTTATGGCAAACAGCAAAATTCCTTCTCTAGCCTCAACCCCCATTCTCTCTTCCTCAGAATTATCTGCATTGGCAGATTCTTTTGGGTACACAATTCTGTTTCTAAATACATGTGTTCTCTAGTTTCATCCATCCCACACCCTATCACGTATGAGAAAAATATTGGAGTACAACTTAAGAATATAAATAAATATTCTGACTTCTTAAAATACATGAGATTAGAAGTATATCGTCTAAATGGTGAAAGGATCATTTCTGATTTCAAATAATAAGGAAAATTGGAGTTAAGTAGAAAGCAAGCCACTGTAGTTCAGTGGCTGTTAAACTTGAATCCACATCAGAATCAGGTGAAGAAACTGAAAAAATATAAATGGTTGGGGTCCCTTATGAGAAAATGCTGCAATAATGGGCAGCATTATTTTTAAAATGGCAATTTTTTAAATGCATACCCAGAATGTAATGGATTGAAGAATGAGTGAAAACAACCA
This sequence comes from Cabassous unicinctus, assembly GCA_029593785.1. Classification (NCBI taxonomy): domain Eukaryota; kingdom Metazoa; phylum Chordata; class Mammalia; order Cingulata; family Chlamyphoridae; genus Cabassous; species Cabassous unicinctus. The sequence goes on from JAQZBX010029749.1 coordinate 14,238, forward strand.
GGATAATTTGAAATAAGTTGAAAGCCCATCTTTACATAAACTGAGAGAAATCTCACATTTTGATGCATAAATTAGTGGTAACAAATTGAAAACATATGAGTGTGGAAGAAGATGTGGGAGGAGGAGATCTCAGAACAACCTGCAAGTGCCCTTTGCCAAGAGGAGAAAGACATCCTGAATTCCACAGTCACAGGCGCTTCCTTAAAAGATTGGCAACAAGTTGCACAGACTGGAGGTGGGAATTCTTTGGAGACTCATATTCATTACATTCACAGGGTTTCTCTCCAGTAAGAATGTTGTAATGTTTAATGAGATACTGCCTCTGGGTGAAGGCTATTCCACATTCCTTACATATATACGGTTTCACACCACTATGAATTTTCTCATGGTCAGTGAGATTTGATTTGCTACTGAAGGATTTCCTACATTCCTTACATATATAGGGTTTCTCTCCAGTTGGTCTTCTCTAGAGTGTAATGAGGCTTGATTTCTGAATGAAAGCTTTCCCACATCCATCACATTCATAGGGATTCTCTCCAGCATGTATTCTCAGATGGTTAATGAGGTTTTCCTTCTGGTTGAAGACTTTTCTACCTTCATTGCCTATATAGGGTTTTTCTCCAGAATGAATGCTCTGATGTTTAATGAACTATTTCTTTTGGCTGAAGGCTTTTCTGCATTCTTAACATTCATTTTGTTTCGGTCCACTATGAGTTTTTTTCATGTTCTGTAAGATATGATTTGTACCTAAAGGCATTTTCACATGCCTTAAATGCATACGGTTTCTTTGCACTAGAAAATCTCTTGTGTCTGAGATTTCACATTTGAATTAAAGCTCTCCCATATATATATGATTTCAGTAAGAATTTTGTTATGAATAAAGAGGTTTTTTGTCATGTTGAAAATTTTCCCACATATATTACATTTCTCTGCTTGTTCCCCTGTATGGCTTTTAAAATGATGAATAATAAATGGCTCTAAAATGCAGACTACATTGAGGACACTCATACGGTTTCCCTCTAGTTTGAATTTTCTCATATTCCATGAGGTTTTCTTTCAGATGGAAGTATTCCCATGTTCATTATAGTACTAACTAATGTACGAATATTTCATGCTCAATGAGATTTAATGACTGGCTGATGAATTTCCAATATTCCTTCCATGCTCATCACTTTACTCCTGCATGTGTCTCTGATGTGACTCTAGCTTTCCCAAATTCATGAAATCCCAAATGGTTTCTCTGAAGGATTAATTCTCAGGTAATATCATGAGGTTGAATTTCCAAGAAAACTTCAAACTCATTTCACTTAAAGGGGAGGAATAACATGTGGGGTACACTGGCAAAACTCATTGTTTCATTCATTTTTCCTTACAAAGATATCCTCATGCTTAGGTAAGCACCATGCAAATTCTGTCAAAGTGAAGTTACATTCTGTATTAGTCAGCCAAAGGGGTGCTAATGTGAAATACCAAAAATGGGTTCATATTTATAGAGGGTATTTATTTGGGTTAGAAGTCCACAGTTACCAGGCCATAAAGCATAAGTTTCTTCCCTCACCAAAGTCCATTGTCACGTGTTGGAGCAAGACAGCTGCCGACATTTGCCCAGGATTCAGGCTTCTTGGGTTCCTCTCTTCCCGGGCCTGCATTTCTCTCCAGGCTTAGCTCCTGTTTCCTCCACAAGATCAGCTGTAGGCGATCATATGAACAGTTTGCTTCTCTTCTCCTGGAGCCTTCTTTCCAACATCAAAGCTGCTTCTCAAAAGACTGCTTCTCAAAACTGTTCTTGCCATGCCTTTTATATTTGATTCCCCACCCACCAAGGGGTGGAGCTCAACACCCTAATCATAACCTAATCATGCCCAGATTAACAGATCAGTTTCCAAGCATGATCCTATTTTATTTTTGGAATTCATAATTATATCCATTTGGCCAACAGTTACACATTCATAGAAGTGTTATCTTGAGGAAACAATGCTTGCAGACAGAGAAAATATTTTCCCAACTTTCTTACATTCTCTGCCTTCATCTTCAGTCTGTACTGTTGTGGAAGGGAATATAGCTTCACTCACAAGCCTTTTGTTATGTGGTTATTTCTGCTTCTTAATGTCCTATGCTTCTTCATAGCTTGTGGGGTGCAGCAGAATCAGTGCTTAGAGGGAAATGTATAGCATTGAATGAATTCATTAGAAAAGAGGAAAGATCCAATATCAATCATCTAAGCATCCAATTTGGAAAGTGCAAGAATATCTCCTTTTTTTTGTTCTATCATTCACGGCTCTTCTTGCTTCAAATGAGCATCACTTCCAGTGTGGTGACTTCATACCTAGGAAACAGGGAAGGGATACAGCATTTGATTTATGATGGGGCCAAAACAACACCCCATAAATCAACCCTGGAAGACTCAGGCTTCTGAAACATAAGAAAGGTGCCGCTTCCAAAGATGAACACGTAAGGTGGCCCCAGAGAAAAGGCCAAAATGGCAACCCAGGAAATCCTGAATACTTTGTCTTGGACTGACTATTTCTGTTCAATTTTTTTCTTCTGTGTATTTGGATGACATGCGCTATTTAATATTCCTTTAAGTTTACCGAGGAAATTATAACATTTTTCTTGCCTTTCCAAATTTGCACTTATTATTTGTTATTGACATGCTAATGTATTTTTTAACATTTTATATCCTGTATTAGTCAGCCAAAGTGGTGTTGATGCAAAATACCAGAAATCTGTTGGTCTATATAAAGGGCATTTATTTGGGGCAGAAGCTGACATTTACCAGGCCATAAAGCATAAGTTTCTTCCCTCACCAATGTCTGTTATCCCACCTTGGAACAAGACATCTGCTGACATTTGCCAGGGTTCAGGCTTCCTGGGTTCCTCTCTTCCCAGGGCTGCGTTTCTCTCTGGGCTCAGCTCCTCTGTTTCCTCCAAAAGTCAGCTATAGACTTTGAGGCTCTCTAAGCTTTGCCTTTCCCCACAAGGCCAGCTGTGAATTGTCAGTTTAATGGATTGTCTCTTTTCTCCAGGGCATTCTCTCCTTGCTCATCACAACTCCAACATCAAAAACTACTCCAACTCTGTCCTTAGCCATGTCTTTTTATGTTTGAGACCCCTCCCACAAAGTGGTGGGGCTCAATGCCCTACCCACTGTATCCCCAGTACCTCCGTTATCATAACTTAATCATGCCCAGATTAACAGACCAGTTTACAAGCATAATCCCATATCTCTTTTTGGAATTCATAATGATATCAAACTGCTGCATATCCATTTACCCATCTCATGCTATATATTATTTTATGGTGTGTTTTAACACTTTATTGATGTCCTAGGCCACGGATATCATTATTACTTTATGCATTCAATAGACATTTATATATATGAATTTAATTAACAGATATTGTTCTTGAATCCATCCTGAATCTTGAACCTTCGGACATTATTTTCTTTCTGCCTGCAGATAATACTTTTACAATTGTTTTAAAGTGAGTTGCTGCCAGCAAACTTTATTAGTTTTTACTCATCTGTAAAAGTATTTCTTTCACTTCTTCCTGAAGGATTGAGATGAATTAAATCTCAGGCCCTCTAGGATCTCCAGTGCTTTCGAAAGCACACTTAGGTTTGATTTCTGCACTCTGTTGTAAATGAAATCAGTTCTTTGGAGAAGAAATTTGGGGCTTTAGGTTTACATCCTGCTTCCGCCCCCCCCCCCGCCCCCCAGGCAAAATCTGTTCGCCCTGACTTTGGAGATGGAAATAATGGGACACCTCTCTGAGTTACACACCAGATTTTTGAGCTAAGATTTGGTGGAGAAAATATAGTATATTGAGTTCTTTTTGGGATCATTCTAGGGATCACTGCGATGGTGGTCAGCACCCAATTTGCTCAATGATGGACACACCCAAAGTACAACCACAGCTTCATGAGTTCCCATTTTTCCCAGGCTTAATAGACCCTTCCTGATCCCTGTGCCCTGGGTTAATGCCCTCGTTTGAGTCTTGTGTGGACCTTGGAAATGTAGGTTCTTACTAACTCATTGCTGTGTGTGTAAGCCTTTTCTATGTAGGATAGTTTGGTTAGACTCAGATAAGGGACCTTTCAATTAGATCACTTTTTTTAGATTGCTTTAGTTTAGTTAAAGTCCTCTGATTAGTTTTCAGGAACCAGGATGGACCGCACTCATTGTGCTGAAATACTACATACATTGAACCCACAGAGAATGAGTACTGCCATGTTTACTGTGCAATGAGGGAGAGGACTCCAGGATCTCCATTGCTGTGGAGAGACACAGACACCCTGAGAGGCTGAGGGAGCGGCCAAAGGCTGGAGTGATGGAGGAGCTTGAATGTGAAGACATCTAGGCAAGAGGAGAAGGGAGTGGTGTGAGCAATTTTGTCTGATTGCCCACTGCTAAGCCCAGGGAGAAAGTGAGTTTGGAGGAGAAGGCAGAGAGAGAACGGCAGGCCCAACATAATGCCTTGGAATGAATCCAGCAGCAGCTGGCCCTTGTTAAGACAGAATTTTTGAGGACACCTTGATTTTGACATTTTTACACCCTCAGATCTGTAAGCTTTAACCCTAATAAATTCCAATAAAAGCCAACTTATTTGTGGTATTTTGCATTAGCAGCACTTGGCAAACTCAAACAGCAAGGGACACAGGGTTAGAGAGCTGCCCTGTTCCCAAATGGCACTGTGATGCTACTGCCCAGTGAGTTCACCTGTAATCTGTGGGTGTCCCAGATTAGGCGGGAATGAGTACTGGTAAGTTTTTTTCATGTTCTGTGAGATATGATTTGTACCTAAAGGCTTTTTCACATACCTTACATGCATAGGGTTTCTTTGCAGTAGAAAATCCCTTGTATCTGAGAGTTGACATTTGAATTAAAGCTCTCCCACATATATATGATATGTCTTCACTTAGAATTTTCTGATGAATAAAGAGGTTTTCTGTGAGGTTGAAAACATTCCCACATGTATTACATTTCTATGCTTGTTCCCCTGTATGACTTTTTAAATGAAGTGTAAAAAACGACTGTAAAGAGCAGACTGCATTAAGGACACTCATATGGTTTCACTCTAGTTTGAATTTTCTCATATTCCATGAGGTTTTGTTTCAGATGGACGTATTCCCATGTCCATTGCAATACTAACTAATGTATGACTATTTCATGCTCAATGAGATTTAATGCCTGGCTGAAGGATTTCCAGTATTCCTTATATACACAGAGTTTTACTCCTGCATGTTTCTGTGATGTATCTCTAGCTTTCCAAAATTCATGAAATCCCAAATGGTTTCTCTGAAAGATTAATTCTAGTGTATCTCATGAGGTTCAATTTCCAAGAAAATTTCACACTCATTACACTTAAAGGGGAGGACTACCATGTGGGGCAAACTGGCAAAACCAATTGTCTTCATTCATTTTTCCTTTCATAGATTCCCTCATCCATAGGTAAGCATGATTCAAATTCCTTCAATGTGAAGTTACATTCATAGAAGTGTTATTTTGAGGAAAAAATGCTTGCTGTCAGAGAAAATATTTTCCCAACTTTCTTACATTCCTTACCTTCATCTAAAATCTGTGTTCTGTGGCAGTGGATATAGCTTTACTCACAATCTTTTGTTATGTGGTTCTTTCTGATTCTTAATGTCCTAGGCTTTTTCATAATTTGTGGCATGCAGCAAAAGCAGTGCTTAGAGGGAAATTTATAGCATTGAATGCATTCATTAGAAAATGGGAAAGATCCAATATCAATCATCTAAGCATCCAATTTGGGAATTACAACAATATCTCCTTTTTGTTTGTAATCTCATTCATGGATCTTCTTGCTTCAACTGAGCATCTCATCCAGGTTTGTGACTTCATAACTAGAAAATGGGGAAGAGATACAGCAATTGATTTATGATAGGGACATAAATGAACCCAGGAACCCTCAGGCTTCTGAAGGATAAGAAAGATGCAACTTCCAAAGATGCACGAGTAATGTGGCCCTGAACAAAGGCCAAAATGGCAAACCAGGAAATCTTGAAGACTTTCTTTTGGTCTGACTATTTTTGTTCAATATTTTTACTTCTATTTATTTGGATGAGATGCACTATTTAATATTCTTTAAAATTTACCAGGGAAATTATGACTTTTGCTTGCCTGTCCAAATCTGCAGTTATTATTTGCTATTGACTGGCCAAATAATGTATTCTAAAACATTTTATATCCTGTATTAGTCAGCTAAAGAGGTGGTGATGCAAAATACCAGAAATTGGTTGGTCTTTATAAAGAGGATTTACGTGGGGTAGAAACTTACAGTTACCTGGCCATAAAGCATAAGTTTCTTCCTTCACCAAAGTCTGTTACCCTGTCTTGGAGCAAGAGAGCTGCCGACATTTGCCAGGATTCAGGCTTCTTGGGTTCCTCTTTTCACAGGGCTGCATTTCCCTCTGGGTTCACCTACTCTGTTTCCTCCACAAGGTCAGCTGTAGACTCTGAGGCTCTCTAAGCTTTGCCTCTCACCACAAGGCCAACTGTGAACTGTCAGGTGAATGGCTTGTCTCTTTGCCCTGGGGCCTTCTGTCCTGGCTCATCAGAATTCCAACATCAAAAACTACTCCAGCTCTGTCTTTGCCATGTCTTTTTATGTTTGAGAGCCCACCCACCAAGGGTTGGAGCTCAACAGAATACCTAATGTGGCCCAGTCAATGCCCTTATCATAACTTAATCATGCCCAGATTAACAGACTAGTTTACAAGCATAATCCAATACCTAGTTTTGGAATTCATAACGGTACCAAACTGCTACATTTCCATTTACCCATCTTATGCTATATATTATTTTATGGTATATTTTAACACTTTATTGATTTCCAAGGCCACAGGTATTTTATTTCTTTATCCATTCAATAGTCATTTAGATATATGAATTTAATTTACAGATATTGTTCTTCAATCCTTCCTTAATTTTGAACCTTCTGAGATTATTTTCTTTCTGCCTGAAGAATATTCTTTTATATTTCTTTTAAAGTGAATTGCTGCTAGCAAATTTTATTAGTTTTTACTCATCTATAAAAGTGTTTATATCACTTTTTTCTGAAGGATTGAGATGAATTAAATCTCAGGCCCTCAACTACCTACCCTGCTTTTGAAAGCACCCTTAGGGTTGAATTTCTGCACTCTGTTGTAAATGTAATCAGTTATTTGGAGAAATAATTTGGGGCCTTCAGTTTTATAGCCAGCTTCCTGGCCCCCACCCCCCAGGCAAAATCTGTGAACTCTGGCTCTGGGGATGGGAATATTGGCACACCTCTCTGAGTTACACACCTTATATTTGAGTTGAGTTTTGGTGGAGAAAGCACAGTATATTGAGTCATTCTTGGGAATATTGTAGGGATCAGTGCAATGATGGCCAGCACCCCATTTTGCTCATTGTTGGCCACACCCAAAGTTCAGCCACTGCTTCATGATTTCCCATTTCTCCTGGACTTAGGAGACCCCTCCTGATCCCTGTGCCCTGGGTTAATGCCCTCATTTGAGTCTTGTGTGGACCCCGGAAATGTATGTTCTTACTAACGCATTGCTGTGTGTGTAAGCCTTTTGTATGTAGGACATTTTGGTTAGATTCAGATAAGGGACCTTTGGATTATGTCACTTTTTGTTAGATTGCTTTAGTTTATTTAAGGGCCTCTGATTAGATTTCAGGCACCAAGATGGACCCCAATCATTTTGTTGCATCCTACATACAGGGAACACACAGAGAAAGAGTGCTGCCATGTTTACCCTGCCAAGTGGGGTGGGCTCCACTATCTCCTACAGCTGTGGAGAGACAGAGAATCCCTGAGAGGCTGAGGGCGAGGCCAGAGCCTGGAGTCATGGAGCAGCTTGAGGCTGAAAACATCCAGGCTTGAGGAGAAGGGAGAGGAGTGAACAATTGTGTCTGATGGCCCACTGCTGAGCCCAAGAAGAAAGTGAGTTTGGATGAGAAGGCAGAGAGAGACAGTCAGGCCCAACATTTTTCCTTGGCAGGAGTCCAGCAGCAGCTGACCATTGTTAAGACTGCATTCTGGATGAAACCTTGATTTGAACATTTTCACAGCCTCAGAACTGTAAGCTTTAACCCTGATAAATTCCAATAAAAGCCAACCTACTTCTGGTGTTTTGCATAGGCAGTGCTTGGCAAACTCTAACAGTTAGGGACACAGGGTTGGAGATCTGCCCTGTTTTCAAATAGTAGTGTGATGCTGCTGCCCAGTGAATTCTCCTGTAAAATGTGGGTGTTGTAATTCAACATGGAGGTAGACAGTGCCAGGGATGATCCAAAGAAACATTGGGATGAGGGGACCTCACTCCATGAGGAATGCAGGCAGGTTTATTTAGGTTGAAGCTGTTTCATATAATAAAAAGGTGATAACAAATGTAGGGAGCTCTTCAATAGTTTCTTAGCTTGGTGCATGATAGCGCTACCTGTTTGTGAACTCCCAGACAAACTTTCCTGGGAATTCAGACAATAACATCTGTGTGGAAAGTTCATTCTGCTCTGCATCCTGCCACTGATATCTGCAGTATGCATTGTCCTTGGAGACATTTACTCTCTGCCAGCAAGCATGCTTTTTGAATGCTTAACCCTATGCTCTGACTGTCAGCATCTTCTCCAACATGTGGGTTTCTCCAAACTAGGCTAGAATGAGTACTGGTAAGATGGAGGGGGAAGTGCTCTTGGACAGCAAGACCTGTGAGACAGGAATCAGGAAGGGATATCACATGTTTTGGGGACTATATAAAGTTACAGATGCCCCAGTATGATTTACCTACCACAGGCAGGGGTTGACCAGGTGGGCAGGGCAGATAAGCATGGTACCTGGGGTCTGGTGCAGCAGATGTGACAGGACACAGAGAGGAGACTTCCTGCTCCTGATCCTTTTGCCCTTCCCTGCTTCCCTTGGCCTCCAGCATTGACCATCTAAAGAGGCTGCTCTTACTGTACCCATCCTGCCTCTCAGGCACAGACTCTGGTCTCCTCCATTCAGTGGTGCATTCAACATCTCCAATCTTGGGGCAGCTAAAGAAAGAGCAATGCCAAGATGAAACCTGTTAGTGTCAGGAAGGAAATGTCAAAATTCACATTACAGCATTGGCTACAGCAATAACATCACCAGAATGAACACCATTAGTCTAGTGACCCTAAAAATAGTATGGGAATCCCAGAAGGTCATGGGACCTAGGGCCGACAAGTATAGAGGTGAGGTCGTGAGATAGTGCAATGTTTGCAGAAAACCTCATAATCTGCAGATACCAGATATTTCTCAGAGTAATTAAATATTAAGTTTACAACACATTTGTAACAGTGTTGAAAGTGATGCAGACTTCTTCAATCCCAGAAAAGAATGGAGGTGTTGGATGGAAAGGAGCTGAGGAACAACTGAAGTGGCTAGAATGTAACACGTGTTCACTGCAGTTCCCTCAAGCCAGAGAAGGAATGTCCTGTTTGGGAACCAAACTCTCAGACCCCCAATGAAACCATCATCATAGGTTCTGGATCCATTAAGGAGGACAGGGAAAAAGGCATGCTCAGCACTCACAGCCTCAGTTATTGATGTGAGTCACTCTAGTACGGTCTTCACTTGGGAGACAGTAGTGGGAAGTCTGTCTTCTCCTGTGGTGCTAACAGCCCTCTGCAGATGTGTAGAGAGCAGTGTGGCCTTCAGACTGTTGTGTACATTCTCCTCATGCTCCAAGCTCACTCTTGCTGAGGGAGGCCTCCACCTGTCCAGGCAGCTGGGGAGGGGTCCGAGGGGAGTGAGCACTTTTCCTTTATGGGTGAGTGTATTTGCAAAGGGTGAGGGGAAATGCCCCAACAGTAATGTTGCAGTTACAAATCAAAGCTTCAAATCAACCACTTTGCATGATTTCATTGTGTACTCTTTTCATAATTTCTTTTAAATTGTAACCAAATTACTTGTGCAAAGAGTACAAAAATTATGTCTTTTATGGCAAATAGCAAAATTCCTTCTCTAGCCTCAACCCCCATTCCTCCTTCCTCAGAACTATCTTCATTGGCAGATTCTTTGGGGTACACATTTGTGTTTCTAAATACATGCATTCTCTAGCTTCATCCACCCCACACCCAATCACATATTAGAAAATTATTGGAGTACAACTTAAGAATATAAATACATTTTCTAACTTCTTAAAACAGTTGGGATTAGAAATATATCATCTAATTATGAAAGGATCATTTCTGATTTTAAATAATAAGGAAAATTTTTGTTAAGTAGAAAGCAGGCCAGGGTAGTTCTGTGGCTGTTAAACTTCAATCCACATCAGAGTCAGGTGAAGAATCTGAAAAAAAAAAAACATGGCTGGGGTGCCATAAAGGAATATGAAACAATAATGGGCAACATTATTTTAAAATGTTAATTTTTTAAATGCTTACCCAGAATATAATGGATTAAAGAACCAGTGAAAACAACAAGGATAACTTGAAATAAGTGGAAAGCTCATCCTTACATAAACTAAGAGAAATCTCAAGTTCTGATGCATAAATTAGTGTCAACAAATTGAACACAGATGAGTGTGGAAGAAGATGTCAGAGAAGCAGATCTCAGAAGAAACTGCAAGTGCACTTTTCCAAGAGGAGAAAGACATCCTGAATTGCATGGTCAGAGCTGCTTCCTTAAAAGATTGGCAGCAAGTTGAACAGACTGGATGTGAAGATTCTTTGGAGATTGACATTCATTACATTCACAGGGCTTATCTCCAGTATGAATGTTGTAATGTTTAATGAGATACTGCCTCTGGTTGAAGGCTATTAGCACTCCTTACATATATAGGCTTTCCCTCCACTCTGAATTTTCTCATGTTCAGTGAGATCTGATTTGCTACTGAAGGCTTTCCTTCATTCCTTATATATATAGGGTTTCTCTCCAGTTGGTCTTCTCTGGTGTGCAATGAGGCTTGATTTCTGAATGAAAGCTTTACCATATCCATCACATTCATAGGGATTCTCTCCAGCATGTATTCTCAGATGGCTAATGAGGTTTCCCTTCTGGTTGAAGCCTTTTTCACCTTCAATGCCTATTTAGGGTTTTTCTCCAGAATGAATGCCCTGATGATTAATGACTATTGCTTTTGGTCGAATGCTTCTCTGCATTTTTTACATTCATTTTCTTTTTGTCCACTCTGAGTTTTTTCATGTTCTGTGAGATATGATTTGTACCTAAAGGCTTTTTCTCATGGTTTACCTGCATAGGGTTTCTTTGCAGTAGGAAATCTCTTGTAACAGAGATTTGACATTTGAATTAAAGCTTTCTCACATAGATATGATTTCTCTTTGGTAAGAATTTTCTGATGAATAAAGAAATTTTCTGTCAGGTTGAAAGCTTTCCCACATATATTACATTTCTATGTTTGTTCCCCTTTGTGGCTTTTTAAATGAGGAGTAAAAAATGACTATAAAGAACACAGTACATTCAGGACACTCATATGGATTCTCTCTAGTATGAATTTTCTCATATTCCATGGGGTTTTGTTTCAGATGGAAGCATTCCTACATTCATTACAATACTATCTAATGTATGAACATTTCATGCTCAATGATATTAAATCTTGGATGAAGGATTTCCAATATTCCTTACATACACAGGTTTTTTACTCCTGAATTTTTCTTTGATGTGACTCTAGCTTTCCCAAGTTCATGAAATCCCAAATTATTTCCCTGATTATTTAATTCTCAGGTACCTCATGAGTTTGAATTTTCAAGAAAACTTCACACTTATTACTTTTAAAGGTGAGGACTACCATGTGGGGCAAAACACATTGTTTTCATTCTTTTTTCCTTACACAGATTCCCTCATGCTTAGGTAAGCATGATGCAAATTCCTTCAAAATGAAGTTACATTCATAGAAGTGTTATTTTGAGGAAACAATGCTTGTGGTCAGAGAAAATATTTTCCCAACTTTCTTACATTCTCTGCCTTCATCTTCAGTCTGTACTGTTGTGTAAGTTGCTATAGCTTCACTCACAAGCCTTTTGTTATTTGGTTCTTTCTGCTTCTTAATGTATGATGCTTCTTCATATTGTGTGGGGTGCAGCAAAAGCAGTGTTTAGAGAGAAATTTATTGCATTGAATGCATTCATTTGAAAAGAGGAAAGATCCAATATCAATCATTTAGCATCCAATTTGGGAAGTGCAACAATATCTCCTCTTTATTTGTTCTATCATTCATGGCTCTTCTTGCTTCAAATCAGCATCATATCCAGTTTGGTGACTTCATAACTAGGAAATGGGGAAGGGACACAGTGCTTGATTTATGACAGGAACAAAACAACTCCCTATAAATCAACCCTGGAACCCTCAGGATTCTGAAAGATAAGAAATGTGCAATTTCCAAAGATGCATGAGTAAGGTGGTCCCAGAACAAAGGCCAAAATGGCAACCCAGGAAATCCTGAATACTTTGTTTTGGATGGACTGTTTTTGCTCAATATTTTTCTTCTTCTATGTATTTGGATGAGAATCACTATTTAATATTCTTTAATGTTTACTGGGGAAATTATAACATTTTTACTTACATTTCCAAATCTGCACTTATTATTTGTTATTGACTGGCCAAATAATGTATTTGCAAAAATTTTATATCCTGTATAAGTCAGCCAAAGGAGTACTTATGCAAAATATTAGAAACCTGTTTTTCTTTATGAAGGGTATTTACTTGGGGTACAAGCTTACAGTTACGAGGCCAGAAAGCATAAGTTTCTTCCTTCACAAAAATCTCTTACCCCGTCTTGGAGCAAGACAGCTGCCATTTGCCACGGTTCAGGCTTCTTGGGTTCCTCTCTTCCCAGGGCAGCATTTCTCTCTGGGCTCAGGTCCTCTGTTTCCTCCACAAGGTCAGCTGTACACTATGAGGCTATCTAAGCTTTGCCTCTCTCCACAAGG
>JAQZBX010029750.1:0-27137 GCA_029593785.1 Cabassous unicinctus
AAAAGATTAGGCAATAATTATCTGTCCTATGCATTGATAGAATGTGTAACTTACAGAGAAATGATACAGGAAAAAATTGTGATGTAAAATCATCAGGGTTGTGGCAATTTGAAGCTGCGTAGAACCCAAAAGATCATGTCCTTTGAGCTAATCAATTCCTGTGGGTGTGAACCTATTGTAGGTAGGACCTTTTGATTAGATTATTTCAACTAAGGGCTTTTGATTCAAATTACTTCAGTAAGGCGTGGCCCAGGGCCAGTCTTAATCCTCTTACTGGTGTCCTTTATAAATAGGATGAATGCAGAGAGACAGAGCAAAGAGAAAAGACCCAGGGGCACAAACAGAGACCCCCAGAAGCTGAAATCAACTAAAACCTGGGAAAGAGAAAGCCACAGGAGCAGAGAGAAATCTGGAGGAATCCAGAAGTTGAAAGCAAAGAGACCCAGAAGACAACGGAGAGAGAGAAGATGCTGATATTATGCCCTGCCACGTGACAGAGAAGCCCAGGATCGCCAACCTTTGTGTCTTCAGGGAGAGAGCTTTGCCTGATGCCTTGATTTGGACATTTTTCTAAGCCTTAGAACTGTAAGCTTATAAGTTAATAAATACAAGTTGTATAAGCCAACTCATTTCTGGTATAGTGCCTTGGCAGCCTTTAGCAAACTAAAACAAGGGTTAAATAATTACTGAGTTTTAATAACTGCTTCAAAAAAGGACTCTTCAATAGATATTGCTCTGAAAACAGGCCATTAGAGACCACAAATGAATGAAACCTTTTAAATTCCACATATGTATTTGTCATCTTTGCTACAGTAAGAAACAAGTCCACATCTCAGTGACTATTTCTCTCTAGGGTCCATGTCAGCAGCTGCAGGGTGGCTGTTACAGCTCTTCTCCAAGTATCTTCTCATTTGGGGACACAGGCTGAAGGAGCAGTCGCCTTGTGGAGAATACCATTCTGGTGGAGGAGGTGGGAAAGACTAAAACAACCGACCTCTTTAAATCTGGTGGGAAAACACATTGCCTCTTAAAGCATCATCTTGCATTAACCAGGATCCCATCTGCTCACGTTCCATTGGCCAAAGCAGGTCCCCAGGGCAGGCCCAGCACCAAGGAATCAGGGATAAATACTTCTTGCACGGTGAGAGTGGACTCTGCAAGTCACATGACAACAAGATCACACGTGTCATACTCTTACAAGAAGGGGGGGTGAGGTACAATGAATGGGAGTAATAATATAAACTGCCACAAGTATCTACATAGCCTGTTTACAGGGAGTAAAGTTTTGACTAAAGCGTTCACATAAAGATACCTGAGGTGATGAAAGAAAATCCTTCTATAAAAACATTTTCACTGTCAGCATTTGTTTTATTAGTGTGAATGAGGGCTCTATCACTTACTACTTATTTCACTCTGGACAAATTAGCTAAATCCTCTGAGTTTTATGCTACTTGTCTCTAAACTACCAGCAAAAATGCCTGTCTTTCAAGTTTCCAAAGTATTTAGAATTGAGGATATTAGTGTTTGTCTCTGCACCATTTTAGAAGAGCTGGTGCTGCTTTGCCCTTTTAGCCTCTATATAGTTTAGAGGACAGCTCTGGCTTCACTATCCCTGGTCTCTCTGTAGAATGCCCATTTTATTGCCGGGACTTGCTAAGCACAAACTCTTTAAAGCATGATGTGTGACATGTTCGTTTCATTTCTAGAGACTGTAACACTGATGCCTTTTCATAAGTGCAAACATACAAAAGTCAGAGACTGATGCCTTGATGTGACCTTGCTTTATGGTGTTGCAGGAGACTCAATGAGTGACAGCGCTGTTGGGGGAAGCCACGTTTCCTTGTGGATGACGGTTGGCTGGCCCCACAGCCATGCTAGCTGTAACGTGAAAGACTAAAGTAACTGACTCTTTCTAAATCTGTGTTAAAATAAGAAAAGAAAAAGAAAAACCAATCAAACAAACAAACAAAAAAATCACTAAGTGAGTATACGCTTTCCCTGCTAAAAAACCTCCAATGACATTCCTTTGCCGTTTGGATAGAATCCACGTTCCTTTGTGTGGTCATCTAGGGTCACACCCCTCTTTTCACCCAGTGTGTTCTCCTCAGAGACCCAGGACTATGCACATGTCAATTTCTGAGTGAGAATTTGTTAAATACATTTCATTCTACTTGACTATATACTCTCTAAGTGCAGGACCATGTCTGTTTTGTTCTCTACTATATCCTTAGCTAACAAAATACCTGACACATAGCAGACACTTAGCAAATATTAACTGCCTGAATGACAGAATTTCATACTGGTCTATTTCTACGCTGACAAACAAGCTTTTCACTTGCTCTGTACCGCCCCTCTTCTTGATCAAAGCACAGTATGTCCTGAAAAGAGTTGTATAACTAGGCTATGCCATTTTTACAACCTGAATGCTACAGACATTCATTTTTAAATAGCTGATTTGCTAAAATCAACATAAATATATTGGGGCAAAATAAGTGTGCTGGTCATAATGAATGTGAAATAATGAATGGCATTTTCCTCATCTTCTGCTCATTTACCAACTAGAATATAAAGCAACACACATACATGTATGATTATGTGGATAATCATAGTGCATTTTTAGTGCCACAGAAAGACATTTCTCTCCTAGAAGCTTACTAACTTGAGAAGTAATGTATTCTGGATATAAAAGAAGGAAACAATGATATTAAATAAGATGAACTTTGTCAGTTTTTTTCCAGGTAAGCATACATTATTGACCTTGATTTATTTTCCATACCTGTAGTTTACGGAGATTGAGGTAAAAGTTGATGAAATGGTGAGTTATCCAATGAATTGTTAATTGGCAGGATTCATAATCTTGGATGACTTCAGGGCTCATGGCTTGGATAACTGCCTAAATGATGAGTCCTCCTGCTGCAAAGTGGCTATATGACCTTGCAGAATTCTCCTTCCCTCCTTGGGTGGCTGTTTACACATTTGCAGGATTAGAGTGTTGAATGATCATGCAAGTTTCTTCCAACTCCCTTGTTCTTTCCTACGGCATCTTTTTTCATATATGGATTTATATGTGCTTTGTGCTTCCAGAGGCTTCTGTCACTCAGTCTGTCTGCTCCACTGGCATTGAGCATAGACATCTGCAACCCTGAAGTCCCGGTGACATTGGTGTCACATGAGCCCTGACCTCTTCCAGCTTTGTTGGTGGCATTGTGACATATCATACTTCTTGGCCACAGGTAATAATGAGCTGAGATTGTTTCCATAATCAAAAGCCATTAAATCTGGTTAAATGGTAAGGCTTTGTATTACTTCTGTCAGAGTTGGGGGGAGGTGTGGGTGAACATATCGTGCTCAGTTGCCATAATGAATGAATAATTGGGGAGAAGATGTTAACCAGTAACATGATATTTAGCCTATGAGAGTTGGAATAAAAGTGGCAGTGAGTAAGCATAGAGTATTCAAATTAAAGAGCACAGTTGCCACAGGGGTCACTTGGTTACACCTTTGGGAAAAATCTCAGTCTACAGACAATGAAGAGGCATGAATGGTTTCTGGAATGTATGAAGATGCCCCGCTAAGTGGCTGCTTTCTTCACTGAATTATATAGCTTTCAATCCAAGAAGTCAGACCCTGGAGAGCTCCTGGTAGAGTTAAATGTTTCCTCAAGATGCCCCCAGAGGTCTCCCTCCCAGGCCTTTCCATGGAAGGCTGTGAGTCTAGCCCAAGGACACTAGAGCATGGTGACAGACCTTGGGCTCCAAGGTCAGACTGCCTGGTCGCATAGTCTACTCTACTCTCTAGAAGATGTATGACTAGGATTGGACAAGTGAATTCACCGTCCTGGGCCTCAGTTTCCTGCATTATAAAATGGAGATAATGGCACAAACATATGACTTGTCTGACACTCTTCAGGCCAGATATGTTTCAGATTTCAAAACATTTTTGGATTTTGAAAGCTAATATAATACATATTTAGCAGTTTATGTAACATAACAGGTAATGAGAAGTACCTTGTCATCAAAAGCATGAATATTTCTACAGCAAAAATATACGACTACTCGCCATTCGTGAGATAAAATGCACTATAAATGACCTCACAGCTCATCAGGCCAGGTTTCTCTGCCAAATGAATTCACAGCAAGCTTACATTTAAAAAATATATTAATTCTCTTTCAGAGCTGTGGATACTTGAATAGTGGAGAAAAGATTGTAGACCTGTAATTCCTACTTCATAAGGACATATAGAGTTTAAATGAGGTAAATGTAAAGCTCTTCCAACAAACTCTGTCTCTTAAGTGCTTTATAGAAATAGCTCTTATTGCGGTGATTGCTTTTATTGTTATTACAGCAGTGGGGCTCGGAGAGCTTCCCGCACCTGTTCCAGGTCTTACAGCTTCTGGTTTTCAGGCTGTAATTCACACCCACAGCTCTTGACGCCAAAGCTCACCCTCTTCTCACTACACCTCAAGCTTCTTTCCCTGTAACAATTGCCTCACTATTGAACAAGGCCATGCTTCTGACCATAGTGATAATAACATCAAAAATTGTGACGAAAGCTTAGTTGAGCCCTTGCTATGAGTCAGGCACAGTTTTAAGTATGTGATGTGCATTCACATTTTGAGGTAAGTATTATTGTTATTCCCATTTTATGGTTGAGAAAAATGAGGATTTGTGATCCAATCAGTTGCCCAAGGCCACAGAGCTAGTGAATGCAAAGCTGGGATTGGAGCCTAAGCTCTATTCATGTTATTGAAAGTGTGGCCCACGAGCCAGCAACATGAGCACGACTGAGAGCTCATTAGAAATACAGGGGCTCAGGCCCCCAGACCTACTGGGTAGAAATGTGCATTTTAAGAAGATTCTCAAGTGACTCATAAGCACATTAAATCTGGGAGAAGCACTGCTCAAAATCATGATTCCTTTCATATGTTTGTTTCCTCCAACCTAAAGGGAAGGGCAGTTGGCTGTCTCCACAGTAATTTCCCACTTAGAAATAACATGACCTCATGATCAAGCCAACCTTCCATTGCGCTCTTTTTTTGCCAGTTCCTGGGTGAAAATAAAGCATGTTAACTAAGAGACACCTTCCCGCATGTTAGAGTGACTGGCACTTTTGGTAACATGTGCAATCATTCTTCCTCATTTCCATTCATGTGACTTCCTCACTGATTGGCTATGATTGGAGCCTTAGAAGAGAGAAAATATAAAAGTCTAAAATATGCACTTTCCCTTAGAAGAGGTTTATCCAGGGTAGATAAAGAAGGACCTTACAAATTTGCAAACTGCGGCTATAGCACGAATTTTCTCCCTGAACCCTTATAGTGATTGTTGACGGCGTCAGTGTTTTACAGGTTCAGAGAAGTTAAGGAACTTGCTCACAGTCACACACCTAGTGAGTACTGGAAGTGGAATTGAATCAAGAGGCCAAGCCATTAATCAGTGAGGATTTTATCAGTGCTGTGCCTCTTACTAACTATAAGCCATTTCAGATCTGTTCCATTATCCATGGAATGGAGATAAAAATCCCTACATCTTCGGGGCATTGTGAGTTTTAAATGAAACAATAAATACAATTAAACGTGCTCCATACATTCTAATGTTTTATAAATGTCAAGATGTGAGACTATTTTATCTAGAACCAAACGTGTGAGAGCAGTGTTTAATAAAATCTTCAGTAGTCTGAAACCAAGCTAACCAGTTTCCTTGATTAGCAGGATAGTGTCTCTAATTTGCAGAGAAAGAGGAAAATTACAAGAAAATGAACTGACATCTAGCACTTATTTTTTTAAAATAAAAGTCTAAAAAATACCCTGGAGTAAGATTAATTTAATTGCCTCTGAAATGTCTTTTTTTTTTCCTCCTGACCTAGATAATGAGAATCATTGTTTACAATGCACAGGGTCAAAATGTTAAAAAAATATAGTGGAGAGTGGTTGTTGGCATCTAAGCATCCAGTGCAGATCACTGGTACTACCCTGCAGCTGGGGGCAGGCGGCATGGTAAGATGTAATGAGCAGCTAAAGAAAGGCAAGCAAGTCCTGAAAATTACAATAGCAAACACTCACATTGTGCTCTCCTGGCACCACACAGTGCTCTAAGCATTTTCCACACATAAATCCATTTAATGCTCAAAACAGCTATATGAGGTAGATACTATTATTATCACCATTTTACAGATAAGAAAATGGAGGCAGAGAAGTTAGGCTCTAGACTACACAGCTAGAAAGTGGTAGGGCCAGGACTTGAACTGAGGCAGTCTGGCTCCAGGGACCATGTTCCACACATTTTGCATTCTTCACAATTTTTTTGAGTATCCACTCTGACTTGGTGATAAACCGTAGGTGAGAACAAATATTTATTTGGCATTGCCTATGTTCCAGGTAACTTCCACATTTCCTAATGCCATAATTCCTAATCCTTCCCCTATTTTAAGAATTATTTTGATGCTTGGGTGTTAAATATGTTCCCCAAAGTCGTACACTTTTTAAGGGACAAAGATAGATTTTAATCCCAGGCCTTTATGACTTTATTCCACCCTCTTGGAGTATAAAGCTAAATATTCCAGTTACATATGAACAGAAAGAATACTTTACTCCCATCTTGATAAGTTCATACTTTGGGATGAATGTTTTGTGTCAATTTTAGGATTCTGAGAAATATGCCAAAATGGAATTGGGTGTGAAAAACATGTATGGGGTGAGGAAGAATGCCTGTGAAGGACAAAGGGAAAACAGAGCAGGAAGAGCTAGGGAAACCCTTCAGGGTGTGATGAATTTCTGACCCCTGTGAAAGGAGAGGCAGAAGGAAGGAGGGTTGTGTAGAAGGAGCCACCTCAGACTGCAGGGAAGTTCTGAGAAGGTCTTGGCCAAGCCAATGGAGAGACCTCTAGCAAGCATTGCCCATTAGAGGATTTCTGTGTTAGCAGAGCTGGCCCCGCTGTGGTAACCCCACCAGGCCGAGTCATTGCCTGGGAACAATCCAGAGATAGCACAGCCTCAGTGTGGACACTAAGGCAGATTAGAAAGTGTAGCAGGTGGCTGTCATGGAGTAAGAAATGAGGTTGCAAAGACACCCAGAACCAGACAAAAAGGCACCAGGTCTTTCTATGTTCTGCTGAAGTGTTTGTCTTTACCCTGTAGGCTAAGAAAGTCACTGGAGGCTTCTTAGCAAGCCCATAAATGAAAAATAAGATCTATGTTTTGGAAAGATCTCTCCAATGGCAAGGAGGAAGGATTTGTAGGAGGCAATTTTGGAGTTAAGGAGATGAGTTAAGATGTTATGAAGGGAGCCACTGGCAGTGGAGGTGAAAGTGACAAAGAAGATGGCCAAGACATTGAAGTGAAAGGACTCTGAGATAGATAAACCGTGAGAAGTTAAGGAAGGGTGATTAGATGAGGACGAAGCCCACATTCCTTAAAGTCTCTGGGAAAGTGCCTTATACCAAGAGAGAATTGTAGGTCTTCACATCTTAAAATTTTATGACAAATTAAAATAACTAGCATTTACTCAACACTCATATAGGCAAAACGTTGTCACATATACTGCACATACTTACATGTACTACAAAGTAATTGTACAAAATTACAAAGTACAGTAGTCATGAACACATAAAAAGAGGTATAAAGCAGAATGAATATTCATAACAATGATATTTACTATAAGATCAGGAAACTTGATATTGAGTATTAGAGTATGATATTAGTTAACCAGCACTTAAGGGGCTCCCATTATCTGTGGATTTTCCTGGAAACGAGGTGAAGATTCCCAAGAATTAAGCAATATAGTCTTTCCATGTACCAAGCCTCTGTTCTGAACTGGAATGTTAAAGCATACCATGAGGTTTCTTAAGACTTAATGCTGGTGTGAGATGGTACTTGTCAATGGTATTTCCATATAGTGAAGACAGCACAAAACAAAAGGGGTCAGTACGGGTCCAGTTCACCTCAACCAGAATCAGCAGACAATGAGAAGAGCTTGGTGCAGTGGATTAACGCAGGAGATCTGGATTCCACACCCTCCACAAAAATACATGCTTGAAACTGTGCTGAGAGCTTTATGTCATCTCATAATAAACCTTTGAGGTAAAGAATGATTGTCCTATCTTTATAGGTAAAGAAACTGAGGTGAAGAGATGAAACGGCCATGTGATAATATAGAGCCAGAGACCACTTCTAAATCTGCCTCCAAACCCTATCCACTCTCTAATAGACCATACTGGCTTTACCAATAGCTCAAGATGGCTCCACTTAGTAAATATTGATTGAACATCCTCAAATGTGTAAGTTTCTAAGACTGTAAAGATAAATAAAATGCATTCCTGCCCTTGAGGAGCAATAGAAGGAGCACCGGACATAAACAGAATTTCAATGTAAGCAGTTCAGTGGACTGTTGGGTGATGAAGAGGATGCTTTAGACATATGAACTTAAGCTGGGATTCAAGAAAGATTTCCTGGAGAAAATGATGCCTTAGCTGGCTGTAAGAGGAACGGTGAGATTTAGTCAGGAAAAATAAGTTGAGTCAGGCAGGAAGTAAATGGCAGGAGAGGAGATGAGTCTTGAAAAAGAGCCTGAGGACAGGTCAGAGAGAGGTCAAGTGATCAAGGTCATAGGGAGTCTTGAACACTTTCTAATGTGGGTCTCAATTCTGGCAAAGAGGAGCCCTTGACGGGTTTCAAGCAAAAGAAGGATTGGGTCAGATAGGCTGGCATGCTAGAGACATGGTTCTGGTGCATTCAGAATAATGGATTTTAGATTTAGGTGTGAGTGGAGTGTGAGTGATGAGAATGGAGATAGGAAAACCAGTGAGAAACTCTAACAGACAACGTTTATGTTCCTCCTGCATCTACTCACCTTTTTTTAGATAAGCATGCCCAATTCTCTTTTAAAGAACCACTGCCTCGACCACTCTCATGCCATGCTTTCCAGTTGAAATTGATTTCACATCCTGCTTTAGTGGTGGACTTGTGCCTCATATTTTGCCAATCAGGTCTTTATATCCTTTTGACCATAGTGATTGTTTCAAGGATGGACACATGGCCCATCCATTCAAAGTCCATGAGATACACTCAGACTTCTACCAAACCTGGGGAGAGAGGCAGGTGCTTTTTCTATTGACAATCTAGAAATATATAGACCTGGTGTTGTGGGCAGCCTTTTTGTTGCCATGTGGAAAATGAGGCAATATGGAAGACAGCATTGTTCAAGTGCCTGGATTATTTCATGCAAGAACTATTCAGGAGATTTACTCAGCTAATAAATTTCACATTTGTTCAAGCCCACACTGAAGTTAAAATTTCTGTCATTTGGGAACAAAAGAAGAGAAAATTCACATCTTAGGAGGCATTCACAATTCTCCAGGCCAGAAGAATTCATGAGACTTTGATTTGGCCAATACCTTGCCTTTCACTTCTCTCCGGGCCTCAGTTTTCTGATCTGTGAAATGGATTTGGTTAGATCTCTTTTTAGGTGTCTTCCTGTCTAACAGTGTGCACAGAGCTGAATTTAATGCTGACCCATTTGTTTTCAACTGCACAGACTGAAAATCCCTCCTCACCACCTAGCTGCACTTCCTCAAAGTTCTCTTGGTTCATCCTTAAGAAGAGAACTTTAAATTTAGCTGAGCTCCAGTAGAGAGATTTATGGCTATGGGGAAACTTTAAAATGACTGCCCAATTATCCTTTCTGGAGAAGCTCATGAGAACCCTGAACTGGCTATTCATTCTCTTCCCTTCACAGTAAGGAAGATTGTTACATGAAAAATTCATTAGTGTTTTGGGTCTCTAGTGCTCAGTTCCCCTGCCCCAAAGGGTTCATATCTCCTCCTGAAAAGACAGTGAATTTAATCTACACAAAAGAATGCATTGCAGAATACTCAATCTTGCCAAAACAGAAGGTAATATATGTATTTGCTTCTTTGTGACATTCTGCATAGCATTACCTGTCTATTTCCCTTTGTGTGTCGCAATAAGAACATGGAAAGGTTTTTAACAGATGGTGCAAAATGTGGATTCATTTGAATTACATGGCAACATCCGCAGAATGGAATTTAAAGTCTTGAGCTTATGCTTTCATGCACAGCTAATTCAGTGGGTTTTAGCTTTAGTGCATTTGGAAGCAAGAAAAAACCTGTCTCCTTTATGATGTAGGCTTGATGGAAGTCCTCCCTCCACTACTTAATGAAGCCATGCCTCATTCTTTTTAGAGGACACATTCCATTTGATATAATTCCTCAAGCATTATTGAGCTTTGTATTAGATGCAGGGAATATAAACATGAAAAAGATGTGATAACTGTCCTCGTGAAGCTCAAAATTTGGTAGTGGAAAGAGGCAAGTAAATATGGAATTAGATTCCAGCATGGCGAGTACAATGAAATGGCCCCGTAAAAGTACAGGGATCATTCAGAGAAAAGAATGATGGACTCTGTCGCAAGGGAACCTGGAAGAAGGAATGGATGGGATGGATTTAGGAAATGGAAGTGGGACCAGTGAACATGGTGAGTCTGTTATTGTCCTCCAAGGAGAGAGCCAGCATGTGCAAAGATATAGAGATAAGAAGCAGATGGGTGTTTTGTTGAGGATAAGTCACTCACTGTGTGTGATGCTTAATTCCATGTGTCAACTTGGCTGCTATGTAATACATGCATATATGTGTGTATATGTGTGTATTCATTTACATATAGCACATATACTGTGTTGGCTCTGTTTCTCTGGAGAACCTTGACTAATGAATGGCTGCAGGGTAAAGTGCCATGATAGGAGAAGAGACTGCGAGGACTCAAGGTGGGCAGGAGCAGAAACAGAAGGGCCTGGATGCAATTGTGTAAGCTGTAGTAGGGATGGAGACCGGGGGATTGGAAAGCTAACTGGTCTGTGGTGGGTGAAGGTGATAGAGTGGGTGAAGTCAAGGATCCCTCTAGGTCTGTCTTTAGTAACGAATGGGTCCTTGCCAAGACACCTGCCCCACGTTTAGCTAATCTTCCTGATACACGAAAAATACTACAGACTATCAAACACAGAGTCAAATTTGAGATGAAACAAAGGGAAAAATGCTAAACTACAGTGGCAGAAAAGGGAGACTATCAGAACATCTCAATACAAAATGAAACAGTGGTTTTCAATCAGAGGCGAATTTGTACACACACATCCTCTGTCTCGGAATATCTGGCAATGTCTGGAGACACTTTTAGTTGTCACTACAGGGATGGGGTGCTACTGGCATCTAGTGGGACAAGGCTAGGGATGCTGCTAAACAACCTACATTGCCAAGGACAACCCCACAACAAAGTATTGTCTACCCCAGAATGTCAATAATGCTGCAATTGAGACAGTTCACGAATATGTGCTGAGCACATTAGAGCCTGGATGAGGGGTTTCATACATATTATATTGTTTTTTCCAAGTTAGCTATTCCTGTTTCCATTTTAAAGATGAAATGAGACTTGGATGTGTTGAGTTGTTTGGTCCCTGTTGCAGTGAGGGAGCCAAGATTTGAACCTGGTGTCAGGAGGGAGGCTTATTTCCTGCCCACGGGGAGGAAGGCCCATTGGTGTCTTGGGTTCTCTCAACCCCTTATTCTTTTGACTCATCTGAACATGAGTCAGTTCTTTGTTCTTCACCCCTGATTACCTGCCTTCCTAGAGCACACATTCTCATCTGATTCTGACTGCACATCAAAGCGCATCTCTTTCCCATAAAGAACTGGCCCAGAGGTTCAGGAACTAAGTGTAATTCTCAGGTGAAGTATTCAGAAGCCTTCTTTACCTCAAACAACCCAAGCGAATTTCTCAGTCTTAAAAATATCTCCACCTGCCTGATTCCTCTATCTCATTTTATTCGGAACTTTGGTGAGAAGAGAGGAACACTATTCATAAGTCCCTGGAAACACCACAATCTGAGTTCAGGGTTCTTTTTCCTTCCCCTCAGTAATTTATTAGCAGAATGAATATGTTGATTAAACTAAAGGAAGAGCTCTGCTGTGTTGCTTCTTCCGTCCCACTAGTTTCCCTGCCACAAGTGCTCACCATCTCTGCCGCCATCTTCATTCTCCCGCTCTCTGAATTGGCAGAGCTCCTATTGGCCACCCCTGGGCTTGTAGACCCTACTCTAGAATGAGCCATTTGGCAGGATTTTCTAATCCTCAGCCAACCATGCCAAAAATATCTAATTTCTGGTTTCCGAAGTGCCTGTGCTTTTTTCCAGTTTTTACAATTAAGATTTTGCCATGTAGGGGAAAACAAAGTAAAAAGTCCCAAGTGTTCCCTGATTGGCTGAAGAGTTACTTTCCACCTGACTGAAAAGACTACCCAGAGTTTTCTAAGAGGCTCTAGTTAATTATATCCTAGAACTTAACTTAATGATCATGCCACGCTTTTCTTTTTTTATTAGAGAAGTTGTGGGTTTATAGAAAAATTTTGCATTAAGTACGGGATCCTTATATTCCACCTCTATTATTAGCACTCACACTTCTTAAACCATTGTTTGTTCTTTTAAATAGCTTCTCCAAAAGGGACAAATTAACACAATTCTAGAATACTCTAGCAAATGATCCAAACATCCCTGCTACAGAATTCTGCTGGTTCAGACTTCTTCTGTTTCTTATTCTATAAAATTCAGAATTTTTAAATCATAAGTTGATTTTTACCCAGTGCCCTAGGGTAAAGGGTGGAAGAGATCAAATGACTATGGGGTTTCTAATATGCACCATTGTCTTAGTTTCAAATACTTTATTGCATGTAATTCTTGCATTGGCTTTGAAAATTCCGTATAATGATACCTGTTTCAGAGGGAAGGAAACCAAGGATGTGAGAGGGTAGATGAGTTGCCTGACGTAACATAGTTAGGAAGACGTAAAATAACAACTTGGAACCAGGACTCAAAAATCATGTTCTTTCCAAATAATACAATCCAACTCTGGAGAAAATTTTTCTAGTCCAAAATATGCAACAACGCAGTAATGAGTTTGAATTCCCATGAGGTCTCCATTGTCACCCTTTGTGCTTTCTGAAGTTAGATGTAGACAAACTTAGTAATTGACAGCGTTTTACAGAAGAAATTCACATGTTGAAGAAATAGGCAGAATCTAACACATTCAGTAATAAGCCTGGGATAAAAAAAATAACCATTCTGTATTTAAGAAAATGGTACCCCTTTAGACAATTCAGGAGAAGTACATTTGCATCCAAAAATAGAACTAATTTTCTTAATCTAATGAATTGGTTTATGGAGCTTAAGGTACAGCAGAGAAATGTGCACAGTGTTTTATGTGTGTCTGCTCAGGAAAAGATGATTCAATCATTAATTCAGGTGGCACAACAGGTGAGAAGTAATATTGGGGATGGTGCCCAGAAATTTGACTCCAGGGCTTTTCTCACTATCACAAACTGCTTCCAGAAAATTGGCTTCTTAACTTGTTGGCTTATTTAAAGAGCATTTGCACTCTGTTAGACTATTTCAGAGTCCTCGAATACTAAGGGTCTCTGAAGGCACCTGATAATAGTGTTCCTCTTCTCCACCCAAGCTCTGAACAAATTGTGGGTAGAATAAAAGAGCATGGTGGACAGTCAAACTCTCATCTTCATCACTGAAAACGGCAAAGCTGGTGGGGTTAGCTCAAAGTGTGAGCTCATGTGCGGGCTGACTAGGCCCCAGGATTGGACAAATTTACCCATGAGGTTGTAGACAGACCTGGATGGATGGTCCTGGGAGGGCCTGGATGGGTGGGTGGTCACGGGCAGGCCCGGGTGGGTGGGTGCAGATATCCCTAGCTTGCCCCTAGAAGAGAAACAGCACAGTGTGGGGTCAGAGACCTCACTTTAAGGAGAAGAGAGGGTCTGAGCCAAACATACCACAAGTCTGGTTTATGTTTCTCAATTTTACCAATAAGTTAAGTTCTTCTACCTCCTTTGGGGAAGAATGAGTCAACGGTTGAGAATAATACAGACATTGGAGTTCCAAGCCTTTACCAGAAACATCAGGCTTGGGGAAGAAGGAATAAAGCCTGACACTCTTGCGTGTCATACAATCATTCATTCATTTATTTGACGTTCCAATATCGAGTATTTACTGAGTGCCTCCTTTCTTCCAGGCACCGTCCTTGTCCTCAGGGAGATTGATTTCTAGCAAGAGTAGAAGCAGATTATGAACCAGTGAGCAGTCAACCAGCTGGCTTCCCCCCAAAATAAAGTACTGTGAAGTAAATGAGGCAGGGTGTCCTGATAGAGGGTGACTGGGGAGGTCACCCCACGCTTTTCTTATCCCTCAACCCCAGGTGCTGGGGGAATGCAAAGAGCAGCAGAACTCACCATTGTGGGAGTCATTTAGCCTCTCTGAGACTTGATTTTGCCTGTCATCAGCCATCTCTTTCCACAACCCCTGCATTGAGGCTCATCCTGGTCCCCAGAAACTGAAATCAATTGTTAAACTTGCTGTATAGTCAGGGTTCTCTAGGGAAACAGAATCAACAGGGGATATCTGTAAATAGTATAAGATTGTATAAAATTCTCTCATGTGGCCGTGGGGATGCACAAGTCCAAATTCCACAGGCAGACTGCAAACCAGGGGCTCCCATGAAGGTCCTTGATGAGTTCCCAGGAGACGTTGGCTGTCCAATGTCAAGCTGGAAAATTCTCTCTGAATGCTGAATTCACTTCCCCTTCTGAGGCATTCAACTGATTGGACAAAAAGTCACTCATTGCTGACAGAAATTTCCTTGGTTGATTGTAGATCTAATCAGCCATCTATGCAATAAACTCACTGGTGACTAAAGTCCACAAATCTCCTTGTATTACAATTAGCCCAGTGCTTGCCTGACCAAAACAACTGGGCACAATCACCTGGAGGAGTTGACACACTAGTGTGACCATCACACATGCACAACCCCAGTGCTCTTGCCCCTGCACCCTCCCCTCAGCAGTGTTTGATGCCATGGTCCCTAGAATCCACATTCATAACAATTCCCGGCTCCAGGGATACCAACCCCTCCTCCCCTACATTGGGTATCGCACCTTCCTGATTGAAGGTCTCACCTCGCCATAGCTTTGATACCTGCTGAAATCCTGGCTCTGCAGCTGTGTGGTCTTAGATATGTTGCTCAAGTTTTCCATGCCTCAGTTTTTGCAGCTGTAAAATGAGGAAAAATTGAACCAATCTCTTAGGATTGTTTTACCTATTAAAAGAGATGATATGCATGAAAGTTTATTGGCAAGTGACTGCAGCCTAGCAAGTGCTTATAAATATGTGATGAGAAAAAGAATAAATACACGAATGAATAAATCTATGGCATGTTTTTAAAACTTAGTTTATTTTCATTCCTTGCTGCACTTACGGTAGGCTTCTTTTGCATTCCATGCCCTAACCCCTTTCTTAGTAACAGCCTAGTACTCTAAAATCTCAAGGATCAAAGGCCTGTTTGTGATCCTAACCCTCCTCTTACGCCAGAGCCCTCACACAAATTCAGGTCTCTATTACCTATTTACAGACACCCCCTTCACTCCATCCCACCCCCTGCCTACCCCAGTACTAATCAAGAGTTTCATGCAATCTCTCGCTCGATCAGCATTGGTGTTCTTTCTGGAAGAATGGCCCCTTAGAAGAACGTATGCCCTTTTTCACAATTAGAAAGCTGCAGTTTGGGAAATTATACCCACACTGTACTTTTTACACCATGAGGTTCAGTGCTTTGCACAGTATTTCTTTGACTCAGGAATCTAACAATAGCACTCATGGCCAATGTCAGCTCCCAAAGGTATCTGTCCTCACTTTGTGTCAAAGCTTGTGCGTGGCTAAGGATGTTGATCTGTGAAGTAATGCATGAATAGAGAATATTTGCTTAGTTTGCATGGAAATGGTTTGCAAAGTGAAATGTGGAAATCTTAGCTGGTGCCACAAAAAATGGACAGAATGAGAAATGCTTCAGAAAAGCATGGAGAGTAGAGGAGTGGGTGGAGAGAAAAAGAGAGAGAAAGGGAGGAGAGAAAAGCTTAAACATTTGTGTTGTTAGAGTAATAAAAAGGGATTTTAACAGGGAGTTTAATAGAAGATGAAATAGCAGAGTCCCTTTGCCAGAGTGTTTCCTCATTTGGCCACAATTTTTTATGTATTGCCTGCGCCCTATATGATTCCCCTTTAAAATCATGAATCAAAGTGTGTTTATTATGGGATGGGTGGTTAAGAGGGTAGGCTCTGGGGAGAGAATGTGGGTCACTTACAGGGTGACCTTGGGCAGGCTACTTCACCTCTGTCAGTGTCAGTTCCCTCTTCTGGAAAGTGGGAGCTGCAGTAAATTTGCTGCGGGCTTCTGTGAGGAGTGAAGGAGGAGCTGCATATCAGCCTCCTGTAGTGGCGCTTTCTGGATGAGCTCCTAAAACGCTGACCACCATTAGCGCCTCTTGCTCTTCTATTCTCTCATGCTGGGCTACACCCACTTCTCATGACCCTTAGGAGAGCAGACAGTGGCCTATTTGTTGCCCCAAATTATGCAGGATTTCATCTTACAGTCCGTTAGGTGTCTGAGCACATGTCGCATATTAGAGAGTTCCTCCTGAGCACCTAATCTAAAAGACCACCCTCTGCCGCTCATGGTCACTCTTTGCCTCTCACCCTTATTTACCTTTCTCCAAAGCACTTTTCACGACTGGTCACGTTATGTATTTATTTGTTTTTTATTGGCACCCTTTTCCTCCCTCACTTCTAAAATTGTAAGTTTCATGAGGGTGGGTACACATTTTTTTCACGTTTTAACATCTATGAAATTAAAGTGGCTTCCATTCTGGCTCAAGGCCAAGCAACATCAGGACTTAGAGGTGACTGCCCTTCATACGCACATCAAAGCTTGCACAAGGTCATTGACAGCTTGGAAGCAAATTCCGAGGCAACAAAGGAACATCTTGGGAGAAATTCTGCAATTCTGAAAAGTACTCACAGAGGATAATACTGTGCAGGAAAAAAAAAAAAAAATTCAATAACTCTGGGTTCAAATGTAATTTTGAAAAGTCAGATTTTGTGAAGAAATTATTGTAGGAGAAACTTAACCAATGAATATCACTTCTACGTCCCATTTTATGTACGTGCAAGAGTGAGTGATATTGGATAAAAAATCTATTTCTTATAACTATAAAAGTGACCTTTCAATAAGTATAAGAAAGCATCATATCATTTAATTGGTAGCTTTTTCTTTGCTGGACAGACATAAATTAATGGTGTGGTTTACAATAAAAGTCATTATTTGGGTTGCTGTGGAAAACTAGAGGAAGTAAATTGGAGAATATCATGATGTTATTCTTAAAATATTTAAGGAGCATTTACCCTTCACACCTGGCTCCTACGATATGGTGGTTGTAATGTGACCAGTAAAAAATCTCCCAAGACTACTCCAACCTACTAGGTTTAGCTCTGGGTTTCTCCAGGACCGTCAGGCTCACAAAGGCAGAAAGGATGGTGCCTTAATTTGCTGGTCTGCTGTGACAAATACCACATACTGGTTTGGCTTAAACAACAGGAATATATTGGCTCATGGTTTCAGAGCCTAGAGGTCGGAATCAAGGCGTTGGCAAGACCATACCTTCTCCCAGGATCATTAGCATGCTGGTGCTGGCTGCTGGCAATACTCGGGGCTCCTCAAATTTTCTCTCTCCATTCCGTTACATGACAATGTCCTCTCCTTTTAGCTTCTGTGACTTCCGGGTGCTTTTTATAAGTAATCAGAATTAAGACCCACCCTCATTCAGTTGGCCACGCCTTAACTAAAAATAACATCTTCAAGAGGTCCTGTTTACAATGCGCTCCCATTCACAGGAATGCAGGTTTAGAGTAAGAACATGTCTGTGTTGGGGCACATAATTCAATCTGCTACAGATGGGTTATAGTACTGATAAGACATATGCGTTTTTGAATGAATTGGTGAGTTAAGTGAATAACATCTCAAATAGAAATAATTTAATCTGTACAGTTTCTGGCACAGGAATAAGCTTTGGCTCCCTCTACCCAGAGTCCTTGCCCTATTTTCTTAAGAGCCCATCTCTCAGCCTTTCTAAATCCATCCAGTCCTAGTCCTGTTCCTTTTTAGTTATGTATTTTTGCAAGAATGACTCTGCAATTTATCATCCAAACCTGGTATACATTTGAGAATGAAACTAAGAGCTAATAATTTTGCTGGGATAACAGGTTCACACAGGGACTGTCCCAGGCAAAGCAGAGCACAAGTTCATATGTATAATTTGCCCCAGTCTGAACCATTTCTTCCGTGAGCTCTATGAACATACACACTCCAGTTGCCCCTGGACATCTGCCTATGTTTGTGTTTCCTTCTTCCTCCCACTGGGGGACCGTATCCCCCTCAATATCGTTGCCTAATTCATACTATTGCAATTTGACTCCAATTTAGGACCTACGAGGTCTATAGAGTTTCCCTGACTACTCCTTCTCGCTGAGACTTCTATGGAGATTTCATGGAGCATTATCCTTTCCAAGGGCTGAAATAAAGGCTGTTCTCCCCCTGGCTTCATTCCAGGGTATTCATTTTTTCCTCATTTATTGCTCACAGATGCTTTGCTACGTAAACTGGTTTTATAATTCCCATTTCAGTGGTTCATGGTCACAAACATTTACAAAGTTCATAAGTGACTGGACTGGGATTCAAACCATGGAATGACTGACTCCAAATTAATCATTTTTCCAATATTGCCTCTTTCACAAAAAAGTGTTTGTGAGTGCTATTACTACGCTTTGCCCCTTCAACTGGATTGTAAACCTCTTGAGGTAAAACCAATTTTTAAAAATTTCCCACATTTGTCCTAATGATGAATACAGAGTAGACAGAAATAGACTTTACATCTCTTTGAAATTAGTTATAAATTAATGTTGTCATAGTAATTTTTATAGTTCATCTGAATTAGAAGGAGTATTAAAATTGAACAAATATAACAATATTTTCCATAATGTCATCCCTCAGTTGTATAGCCATTTCTCAGTATAAAAAGCTTTTATTTTCATTATCTTATTTGATTTTCACAATGAGATAGGTGCTGTTATCCCCATATGACAGATAAAGAAACTGAGACTCAGAAAGCTTAAGTGGTATAACGAGGCTATAGAACAATGGAAAATAGATGGATTTTAAAGCAGAAGTAGAATTCATTGGGTATTCCTTTGCATGCTACTATTGTCTGGAATCTAGAATCCTCTGCAAAACTGTTCTAAATGATATTTTAAAGGAGAAATCTTTATAATATCCTGCTATAAAAATAGGATTACAAGGACAGCTGTGACTTATATATAACACTGGAGTTTTCATAAACTTTTCTCCAAAGAACTGGCTTTTTTTGTATATTTTAACAAAACAGTTTCTATTATAAAATAAGGAGCAAGCAGATTTTTTAAATCAAGCACTTGCTAATAAATCTGTTCCTAATGATTTATTGCTTTTCAAACAATATACTATTAGAAAATTAAAAAAAAAACTTTTCACATAATTCTAATGCCAAAAACTCCAAAGAATGATGTGTTCTATCAAAATTGCAGCCTGGAATATCAATAAATAGAGAAACAACATGAAATTATGAGTTATGAATACTTTATCATTTATAATGAGGCCCTTAAGTCTTTACTTTGGAGAAAATGTACAGAGAATGTCATAAAAAGACAAACAGGAAAATAGGAACATAAATAATGTGGAGGAGTTTTGAAAAGAGCCCAAGGATGACATTGCAGAGACCCAAGTTATGACATGTGGATGCCAGCCATCTGCAGTGAGTCTGAGTCTGTAAGGTAGAGTGTCCTGTCAATAGACAATGTCAACACCTGGGAGCTGAAAGGAGTAACAGCAGCAGATACTTGGGGAAGGAACCACAGTTCCAGAGTGTCCCCAAGTCCTCATAGTCACGGCCCTTGGCCTGTGCAGGTGATTTCTTCCCCAGCCCTCTCGGACCCTGCCTTGACAAAAGCCATGGTCTTGCTTCCCAGACTACAGGTGCCATCAGAAATCAGGATGTCATTCCAGCAGAATACTAGACTGGGAAATGTGATAACCAGCACCAGCAGCCCACACCTGACCAAGGAGCAGTTCCCTGAGGGAAGTCTTTGATCTTTCCTAGAGCTACTCTGTACTTTACTGTCTCTTTGTCCATACATCTTAAAGGTGAGGGAGATTTCCGGCTTTACATACATTCCGAGTCACTTGCCACTGCCACATCCATGTGTGATAGTCCTTATTTCCACGTGGACGACAAGTCAAGCACTACCAACTCTGATAACTTGGGAGATTTCCATGCTTTAACTCCTGAGGGAATCCTGGTCTTTGTTGGCCAGTAATGACCCCCATTTCACCTTCCCCTGTATCCTGATACTGTGTTTAAAGATACTGGGGTTGCTTTGGGAACCATGTACTTTGGGAAGGTGTTTAGGGTAAGGATGGAGTTCCCTGACATGGACTGTCAATTCTCACCACCAATCACCTGAGGAAAGGTGGATTCATAGAAAGATAAAACCAGAACTCAGAAGGCAAGTCCATGTGACATGGGGAATGGGATTTCCCTCTTTCCTCTATATTTCAATCTCTTGTGTGTAGGAGTGTGGATTCTGAGTGTGTTCCTGGACAAAGATACCAAGCTCATGCCCAGCCCCTGGTGGCAGGCTGGTAGTAAGGACATGAGAGCACTCAAGAGTATCAAAGAGTCAATTTCTCTCATAAACCCGATGAATTAACTTCATGTGGTTTCCTGTTCATCGCCTTACTATTATCTGCTGAAACTAGAAAAAATTGAGTCTGCATGTTATAATATTGAGCCTCAAATAATCTTCAAAGCATAATATTGAAGGTAAAACAAGTACCAAGCATGGACAGAAGAATAATGAGCCACACTCTTCTTTAATCCCAAGGGTCAAAATGAGGAGCAACCATCTGTAAGGGATGCCCCCTGTGGCTGGAAGAGGAATAGGTGACTCTTCCATTTGGAAAAGCTTCTTCTAGCATGAATCTTGAAAAATCTGGCTTTTCTCTTCATTGAGACAGACTCAATTTTCCTTTCAGATTTACGTTACTGAACTACAAAACTATTTTGAAGCACACTGAAGTTTGATGGTGGCTTCTTACTGTTTTGTTGAATATCTAAAATACGTATCAGTCTTTGTGGAACAATAAAGTATTTAAATTTTTACTTAGATCTCAATCATTATAACACTGCCAATAAAAGGTGTCCAACTAAAACAAGAATTTACATTTGCTCACATTTCCCCCTTTAATATGTATACATAAGTTTTACGTATTTGGAACTATTGCCCAGATACAAGTTTGCATTCTTGCTCTTGTCATTTGAGATTAAATCATGAGTATCCATTTTGGTTTATTGTTTCTATACTTATGCTTTTTGGGCCTGAATATTAACCCCTCCAATTTAAAATAAATAGATAGCCACACACCTTCGGCTCATTGGCTTTGTTCAGGTAAACATTTAGTCCCCAAAAGTAGGATCCAAAAAGCATCTGAAAGACTTGCAAGACTGAGCTTTATTTTGTTCATAAGGAAATGTACAATTCAAAGGATGAATCCTAATGTGAACTATGGACTATACTGAATAATATAATTATAACAATATTGTTCCCTCAGTGATAACAAAGTTAGCACACCAATGCAAAATGTTCCTTACAGGGAAAACTCTGTGTGTGGGAAGGCACTCTGTACTTTCGGCATGATTTGTCTGTAAACCTGCAACTGCTCTAATTGAAAACAAGTAAAATCACAAAGTAAAAGAAAAACAAACAAACAAAACAATCTAACAAACAAAAGTGAGTTGACTAAAGTGCACCTTGAAGACATCATGTCTAGTGAAATAAGCCAGACATAAAAAGGCAAATATTGTCCGATTTCACTTACATGACATTCCTAGAATAAGCAAACCCATCAAGGCAGAGAGTGGATTACAGGTTACCAGGGGCTGAAGGAAGTGAAGGGTGGGGAATGGGAGTAATGACTTAATAGGTATAGAGTTTCTGTTTGGGATGATGAAAAGGTTTTGTTAATGGATGGAGGTGAAGGTAGCACAAATAGTGCATGTAATTAATATCATGGAATTGTGCACATGAAAGTGGTTAAAACAGAATATTTTGTGTTGTATATATGTTAACATAATAAAAAATGAGTCAATTTCAAACCAGTTTAAGAAAGGTATTTATAATTACCCTGATGAGATAAAAAATGAAAATGAATATGAATGACCTGCGATTGAAAATAATGGTAATAGGGGAGTTGAGAATTCAGAATTGCACTTTTGTTAGCTGTGTTGACATGCCTCGTTAGTCAACTGGAATTCAGTTTTGTTTTCAATATAATACCTGGAATTTTGTTAGATGGTCTCTAAGCTATCTACCACTATGAAGTTAAAAAAAAAAAGAAACTCTTTTTGGTAGGGGGAAATTGAAGTTTTTTTTCCCTTAAAAATCAATGATCTGTACCTGGTCCATATCATCATGCTCTGTTCATCAGAATATTTAATTAGCTAGTTCCCCTTCTTTTTTCCCCAATTAATTTCTGACAGCTCTGGATGTCACAGAATTGGCTTTATTTCAGAGTCTCTTTGCCTTGAAGTTTCAATGCATAGTATTTCCAGGCTTTGATGACACCCCAAGTCATGGCACATCATATAATCGAATTGCTGAAAAGCAATCATAAGAGAAACTCTAAAGCAGCTAAAGAAAAAAAGACATGATACACCCAGGGGAACAAAGTTCAGTAATTCCACTAACTTAGCAGAAACAATTCAAGTCCATGGAATTGAATGCCATTTTTAATGTGCCAAAAGAAAAAGAAAATTGTCTTCTATAATTCTATATGCAGAGAAAATATTCTTCAAAAATAAAGGATAAAAGGTTATTTTCAGTCAAAGGCTAGTAGAATTTGTTGCCAGCAGATTTGCACTATAAAAAATATTAAAGGGAGTTCTCAAAGAAAAAGGAAAATGAAATTTGATGAAAAATCAAATCTACCAAAGGAAATGGTATATACATGAGTAGGGGTTGGTAGTTACTTATTTAGCAAACCCTTTGCTCTTTCACATTCGTTTTTAAGAACCATAGCATCAGACTTGGTCATTTTTCAGTTGGAAATGTGTCTAAATTTTACAACCTATGGCATGCTATCTAATTGGGGATATTATACATTTGCAATATTTTCAGCTGATTCATTTTTTAAATAATTAGATCCAGTATGGGGAAGAAGATGGGAGACTTAAAGGCATATCTGTTTAGTTAAGTTTCTTGCTGAGTGTTCACTTAATTTTCCCTACAGTTCCAATAGGTAGGCATCATAAAGCAAAGCCATGTTAAGATGATAATCCAGGCTTAGATATTTTAGGCAATGTGACTAAGGTATATAGTTCATTTGCTTCTCATTTGGTTCTTGGATCCCAGATCCACATAACTCCAAATCTGCAGTTGGTTTAGATGGAGACTCTGTATCTGAAGATGTTCTAAAGATCCATGCCAAAAAGAATGCTCAAGAAATAAATAGCATCCTTGGAGAGGGTGAATCTCTATACTCTTTTGGTTCTCAGTTTTTCCATCTGCAGCATGGGGAGAAAGAGGAATGGGACCAAATGGTAGCTAGTTTCCCTCCCCACTCAATAATCTGTTGGTCCTACTATCACCCAACTGGCTACACCAGAAACTTGGGCATCATCCTGGACTTCTACCTAAGTATCCACCCTTACCAGTCACTGACCCCGGTGATCCCACCTCTAAATGTTTCTCAGATCCATCTGTTTCTTTCTCTGGCCTAGCCCAGGGCACCAGGCTCTCACGTCTGGAGCTTTGCCTTTGTCTCCCTATATTCAATCCTGCTCCCTCCATGCAAGAGGTGTGTTGAATATTTTTCCAAAGTTTCCTTTATTTAAAAAACTGAAAAAAACATGTATAAAAATCATCAAATAATACAAAACACGTGTAAGTTTACTTAGAATGAACAAATCTGATTTTTTTCATATTAGCTTTAGATACGTTTAAAAGAAGTTAAATATAATTTGTATGCCTCACAATTTTGATTCTCTGCTTTCCCATCACAGAGGCACACTCAATCATGGATAGAGTGCGCAGCCCTCTGAGCTATTATTTCCAATATAAGGACCATAAGCAGATTCAACTTTTGTGGGGCTCAAAACATATAATTTGGGGGAACCTACTTAAAGACAAAATACAAAATTATAAATTCAAAATTAGGCACCAACATTTGCATTTCTTTGGAAGATGAAAATTATAACAATTGAAAAAATGTAAACTGTTGAATAGTATATAACTCACAGAATCCAGAAAATTAGCATAATTATTTATTAACTAAGGACTTGACCCACCTCCGTAAAACATTTTTCTTACAGGTTTGGCAGCATACTCTTTGATCATCACTTCAAATTGGGATGGTTTTATAACACCATTTTCTATATAGAGAATAGAAAAATAATTCCATCTTTTCTCCACCATGCTTGATTAAAACATGTTTTTATTATTGATAGTTTAGAATAATTTATTGAAGCTCTACTTTGTTTTGGTAATGTCTGGTAAATCTGGGGGATTGTAGTTCAGTTTGGGGAAAACTTGTCCAAGTTTCCTTCATATTTGAGCTGTACTTTTTCAGGGTGAACCGAGTTTTCTTGGGCAGTGACTAAGCTTAAATATCCTTTGAGTTGACAGCTCTGATTAATCACCACCACGCCTGCCGGTGCTGGGTGCCTTAGGAGATGTTTGCATTCATGTACGACCTCTGGCCCTGCACCTTCATGCCCTGATGCCCAGTGAATCAGCTCAGAGGACAGTATGAGTGTCCTTAGAAGCCCTTCCCACCCGGGGACGGCTAGCAATAACCTAAGAGCTCACCGAAGTGACCGAGAACCGCCAAAACATGTTTCTCTAAACCCAGACTAAATCTTTCTCCATTCAACTTCCTCTTTGCAGATTCCAAAATTGCTATGGCTGTTCCAGAGGAAATGCGATAAAGGCAAAAGTGTAATGGAAAGAGATATTAGTCTTCACTGGTTACGGTTAAAATCTCTGAATTTCTGCAAAATTTACAAAAGCAAATGTCAATGAGAACAGCATGCTAGCTTTCTTCTAGGGCTCTGGGAGGAGCCATAAGCGATAAGCCTTAACTAATTAATGTTAACCTTAAGTAATTAATGTTAATTTGCTAAATTCACATAGCATATGTGCCTTTGAAGACCAGGTACACAGCGCTGTGTTTGTAGGCCCCCGCTAGTCTGCTACGATGCCTCTGTGCAAATTAGTAAAAGCTGCTCCTCTAGTTGGACCCACCTCTGCGAGGAAGTGGCTTTGTGAGCAATAGCATCTTGGTGTAAAAAAATGTGGTGCTGCATCCTCCAGGCAGATGAAGCCCTAAGGGAGGGAGCAAGGCTTGGCAAGCCTGGAGGGCTGGCCCCTCCCCACTCCCTTAACCTGCTGCCTGGCGCAGGGCACAAGGTGCACAGTGGTAGGCCCCGAGCCTCCGCGCATCCGTCCATAATTAGGATATAGCATTTTCTCATGTGTTTTAAACTTTTATTTAAATGATATGCTGGCATATCATTCTGCAAATTGTTTTTCATACAATAGGTTTCTAAGACATTCTCATGGTGAATTGAATAGATAAATAGATAGATGTAATTCCACCATTTTGCTCTCTATAAAGTATTCCATCGGTCTGAGTATTTCAAATTATATTTATCCATCCCCACACTGCTTAACATGTAGGCTGTTCCCAATTTTTTTGTTCTTTATTTATTTATTTATTTATTTTTGCTTTTGAAGACAAAGTGCCAATGAACATCTTGGTCATATTTCCTTGTGTTCAAAGAGTTTCCAGTGCATTTAAGTGGAAGTAGGATTGCTGGTTTGTATAGTTTGGTGCATATTCAACTTTACTAGATATTGCCAAATGACTGCCAAATGTTTTTGAAATAACTTATATTTCCTTCAGTAACTTTTGAATTCCATACTCCTTATATCCTTAGAAACACTTGTTTTTGTTAAGACTCACATTTTTGCATCTTTGAAGGAGAGTGAAATTTTATCTAATTTTGTTGCAATTTATATTTTCTGTGAATACAAGTATGACTGATAACATTTTTAAATATCTGATACCTTTCGAGTTTTCTCTTTTGTAATTGAATATTTATGTGTTTTTTTTTTCTATTTTCCTATTGAGGTGTTTGTCTTTTCAAAAACTAATTAGGAGGTTTTGTTTTTGTGTTTGTTTTTTTAACATTTTCTGAGCTCTAATACTTTTCTTGGTTGTGGGTTGCAAATATTTTTGTCCATTCTGTAGATCATTTTTCAACTTTGTTTATAGTGAATTTTTTCATGCAGAAAAGTTCACTTTAATGTATTTCTATTTATTAGTAATTTTATTTGTGTTGTTGGCTTTTAGCATCTTGCCTAAGTATTTTTTTCTTATCACAGATTAATAAAGACATCCTCTGTTATCTAAAAATTTTAACATTTTTCTGGTAATCTTTAATCCATTATTTTTTCTGTGTGTTATGATGTAGGAATCTAATGATACTTGTTCTCATATAAAAGTAGCTAATTTCCCTCCAATACCCATTTTTGAATTGCCCATCTTTCATTTCTGAGTAAGAGTGGGTTGGATTCGGGTTTCTTATTCTGCTCCAGGTATCAGTTACTTCTCCATTCAAAAGCACTCAATTCTTTTCATTTCAATGTCTTTAAAATGTCAATATCTGATTGAATATGTCCTTCTTGTTTTTTTACCCTTTCCATCTGCAAAATCACCTGGCAATTCTTGACTCTCTTCCACATAAATTTTTAAATGAGCTATTTAAGTTACACACATTCTCTCTCTCTCTTGCTCTCTCTGCCATTTCATACACACACACACACACATCAAACTACTGTGATTTTGTTTGGAATTGCATTATATTTCTTTACTTTGGGAAAAAATTATATTTTATGAGTTTATATTTTCTATAACAAATATTGTCTAGCTCTCTATTAATTTAGGTCCTTAGAACACGATTGTGTCAGAAGAATTCAGGGATAGAGTGAATAAATTAGCCTATCAGTGGAGACACGCATCTGGAGGCAGAATTAGTTTTAAGCCATATCTGGGCACTGACTCTGCTTTCTTGCTTCATTTAAGAATGTGGCC
>JAQZBX010029751.1:0-27136 GCA_029593785.1 Cabassous unicinctus
TAAAGATACTTAGATTATACAAATGTCACATAATAAATATAGGGGATTCCCATACACCCCACTCCCCATACCTCCCACATTTTCCCACATTAACAACTTCCTTCATTAGTGAGGTACAGTCATTGCAATTGATGAACACATTATCTTAATTCATATAATGGATCAGTATTTTATTGAGGATTTCCAGGCCATAATGAAAAGGAATAACAGATGGTGGGCAATTTGAGCAGGATTGAGATTCTCACCCCAAGTAGGAAGCCACCTCCTTGTATGAATAAGATGCTCCTACTGCTTTTGTGGTCCAGGACCCTTCCTGCTTCTGTGGACAACCCAAGTGTCTGCTGATTACAGAATCCAGACCAGGCTCACATGCTGTGCTTCGAATACTTCAAACCCCAATGGTGTGGGTTTGAGAGAAAGAAGGACTCGGAGGTCAGCTAGGAATTCACTGTTTCTCTTTCCTCTCCAGTTCATACAGTGCAGGCTGCTAGCTTAGGTTTTGTCTCCTGATTTTCTTTTCTATAGATGTGCTAATGATTTTACAGGGTCAATTCCTGTGGAACAGAGGACCATCTTGGGTCAGTTTCTACTTTGAAACTCAGGAACGCTATATAGGCAGGCAGAATCTTGTACGTTTTGTAAATACTAGAAATATCTTCCTGACATTTTATTGGTGCTAATGCAATCGAAGCCTTCAATAAGTGCCCTCCCTTGCCTTACTGAAACATTTATGAGTCATGCATAGCACATAAAAGCTCAGTCTATGTTAGCTGTTTTTATTATGGTTATCCTTATATTTTCCTGTAATTGCCAAAGTCATCTTCAAAACCAGTTCCAATCATACCCCAAGTGCCCAGCTCCCACATCAGTGGAGATTCCCTTTTGTCTTTCATGATCCTATCAAACTCTTCTGCCCTGGTCTGATACCTGACAAAGAAACTTGAATTTAGGTGTTGATGAGTGACAATAGTTGACATATAAGCTTTCCTGGTGCATGTTATTTCTAGCCCTGGACCTCTTCTTTGGGCACCAGTTTTCTTCAGGCTTCTCCTCTTTTCTGTACGGTTGCAGACGCTTCTCTCCGCTGCCCTCAAGTTTTCACATTCAGGTAGCTAGAGGACTTCTTTCAGGAGGCTTTCTAACGATACCCTTGGCATTCTTTTGGGTTTAGAGTGAAGTGTAATCCCAACCTGTATCCTAGACTACATGCAGGAGCCAAATTAAAAAGAACAACAAAGTGAGGCTTTGCTAAAATTAGCCCACCTGTCAGTCTGTGCAACCACTGTCTTGACGATTTTAATCACAGCATTGACACGCAATGCTAATTTCATCTACTTATGTAACAACTGATGAGTATATCCGTTATAACTGCATGACAACAGAGCTGGGGTGAAAAGTGGAAAATGCTGTTAGGTAACCATATACTTAAATTACATTTTACCATTTTACCTAACAACAAACATTTCTTTTTTTACCTTTACATCCAGGCCTAC
The DNA here is from genome assembly GCA_029593785.1 of Cabassous unicinctus. Taxonomy (NCBI): domain Eukaryota; kingdom Metazoa; phylum Chordata; class Mammalia; order Cingulata; family Chlamyphoridae; genus Cabassous; species Cabassous unicinctus. The sequence continues at coordinate 1,494 of JAQZBX010029751.1, forward strand.
AGTACCAGTGTTAAGATTTGTCTCAATGGGACTGTGAAAAGATACAGTCTTCAGAACGCTGTGGGAAGTTATATTTCAATTATTTACAGTTAACCTGCAAATCTATTTAACTCTGGCATTGTTATTAACAAAAGTTTCAATTAAGAACCACTTTGGATCTAATTTCCACTCTATCAATATTTCTTCCCTCTGCTATCTATTAGTTGCCTGAGCTACTCTTACATGAAAATGTCCTATTTCCTGTTGCTAGCTGTGCTTTGCTTTGATAAACTCATTACAAATTGTGTGTAATTACTGCATTGCGAACAAGGGAATGGCAATAAATTAGGACAGCATTTTGAATAAAACATAAGCAGCTAAGAAGACTTTCTAAATAACAACAAATTTGCTATGACCAGGTAGGTTAAAATTATCATTATATATTACTATTGATTGAATTTTATGCATATAGAGCAAGGGAAAAAAGAAGAAGCATACCTTATGCCTGAACCTCTATACTTTCCTGGTTACGGATGATTACATTTATCTAGGGACTATCACGCTTTATAAACGATGAAAACATTCTTCTGGGAGGAAAACCTAATTAACTTCCCTGCTTGCAGACTGGTAACCCTGTTGCTTCTATCTTAGATGTCAGCAGGACATCCCCATCTTTGGATGAAAAATGCTGACTGGTGTGTTCTGAGAATCTTGGCTCACCCCGAGGCTAATGAGCAAAGGGCCCTGGCTGTGCGCCCAGCTTTTGTGGCAGGGAGTTACCCCTGAGTGCTTTCCTACTTACACTGAAGTTTTGACTTAGAAAGCAAGATCGGCCAGTATGTCAGAGGAAATTGGGCTTTCCCTCTATAACCATCAGAATCAAACCCAATTTCCACCTGCAACCGTGGGTTGGCCTCCTTGGTCTGACACAATCCTTCATAAAATTCTTTGATGGAGAAGTTAAGGAGAGAAAAGTCCATGTAGCATTCTCCTAGTTTGAGGAAACACAATCTACGTGAAGATGCAGGAGGGGAATTGAGTTGTGAGGAGGGATCCTAAAGTGTGTGTTGCACAGAGGAGAAAGCGAAGAAGACAAAGAGAAAGGGAAAGTGGAGGAGAGCAGCCCTCGCCTGACCTCCCAGGCTTTCTCCATGGAATTAGAAATCAAAGACTAACTGAGGCTTCCAAGAAGCAAGCCGGGCAATCATCTTATCCCCTACAGTCAGCATGTGGCAAAGTCTGTCGTGGGTAGGGTAGGAGGGAGTTCTTTCAACATATTTCAAAATATTGGTAATGTTTTCTTCGATATTCTCAGCAACCCTTAAGAGACCATTAGGAATCTTAGAAATTCTCTGCCCAATTCAATGTCGGAAAAGTAGCCTGAAGCAGAAGAAACAGGAATATAGTTAAAATATACCTTTGTAGTATCCTATTGTAATACTGTGTGATATATAACATAAATGATTAACATACTATGGTTTTTAGGAAAGCCTCAATTGCAACCACAATTATAAGATTTTCCCCTGTCAGCCATTCATTCTACTAAGTTGTAAGTTTATCTATCAAGTAAAGGTATTCTGAATTCACTTCATCTTTTAGTAATGAGGCTTTTATTTGTAAGCTTTAAAAATAAGCATAAAGGAATCAAATCATTATCTTAATAAGCATTATTGAGTCCATAAGAGAGATGTGATTACATTTCAGTTTCCCATCCATGAGATGGCTTGAAAAATGTGATTTAGCCCCAATAGGGCCATCCTAATGCTTTTTAAAAATCACTTTATCTTTCTGTCAGTTTGGGTAGGGCAAAATTGGACTGAAATTGCCCAAGTAAATAATATTATTTTTATTTTGTCTGTGATAGATGGACTACTTATTGTATTTTATATTTTCATCTCAGGCAAATAAGGCCAAGATATCTTGGCTTTTTGCATCTTTGAAACTGTGGCCTTGCAACTCACAAGCAATGAGCCTGAACAAGAAAATAAGTGTGTCTATGACAGAATAGGTTTTTCTTTGAAGAAAATGAAGAAATAGAAGGAGACAAAAGAAGAGGAGAACAAGGGAGGAAGGGAAAAGATGAAAACAATGGCGAGAAGAAAATGGAAAGTAAAGGGGGGAGTAAGGGAGAAGGAGGGATGAGAAGGAGGAGAAAAACTAATTTAAGCCATCAGAGCTTCCACGCGTGTGCCAACTCTGACAGCTGAGACGCTTCTGACTTGGCTCCTTTACCTCTTTAGCGAGGGAAGAAGAGGAGTATTTTTAAAGGAGGTCATTAGCGAGTCATGCTTAAGTTTGATGCTTTGCCATCACCATTTGGGTGCTTTCTGGGAAGGTCCTGAGCTGGGAAGCCCATTCAGTTGCCTTCTCAGTGCATTTTGCTTGCCACTTGCTGTCCAGCTAGCCAGCTGATCTGGAGCTGCCTTTACCTTGCAGCAATTCTGTTTTACTTTCCTGACAAAGCAGTACCTCCATTAAGAAAAAGACACTCAGCTATTGATTTCTGCTCACTCTTAACCTGGCCAATGAAATATAAGCACGTGCAATTTTGCATCTCTATTTTAGGGCATGAATATGGGGGCAGTTAAAACTCTCTACTTGGCTTAGAACTCTCTGCATTCATCTCACTGTTGCTAGTTCTGTCTTCTTTGTTCATCCTTTTCCTGACAGCTGCCTGATGGTTCCAAGAATGGTGCAGAATCGTAACCGGCTCAGTTTGTCTGAAGGAGGGAAAGACAAATCTAGGTAAAAGTCCCCTTTCTTCTTGATAGTTAAAAAATAAATTCTCTTAATAGAATGCCTGCCTGCTTGTAAGTATTCATCATTGTTATTTGAACGCTTTATTTTCCTAGGGGTAGAATGAAAACTCTGTTACCCCTGTTTTCTTTCTTTGTCTCTCTAGGTTCTGCAAATGACTGGGGAAGGGGGGTGGAGAGACCTATTTGCAACCAGACTCCAGTGCTTTATTGATCACCTCATCACAATATCTAATGTCTTAGTATTGGAAAGCAAGCAGTAAGCAAGAGGTTATATGTACTAATGGTTATTCATTTCAATTTAGTAAATATTATCACAAGAGCAGCCTTTTCCCTAATTTGCTGAATGTCAGTGTATTAGAAGTGAGCAAGTTCTAATCTAGAATAGGAGAAGTAAGGAGGATGAGCAAGAGGGTTTATCTGTCCCTGTAACCTCAGAGACAAAGCAGGATTGAGCATCATGGACCAGAGCAGGTCTCGCCCAGAAATTACTTAGGTAGCTATAAGTGGTATGGTCCTGGTGTAGCTTAGTCATAAATATGTCCACCCTGAAGATGTTAAAAGGCCTGGAATTTTTACTTTGAAGGGACTTAGACATGATGTTATTTGGTATGTAAATGGTAGCTAGTTGTCTAGTGAGATGGAGTCACTATAACTGAACCCTTAGCACCTTACTCTTTTTACTGACAAGCATGGCTATAGGCTTCGTGGGTTGGAGGATGAGAAGAGGCTAATCTCCTAGGGGCTGCTTGGGGTCCTGTTTGAAGGGACTGGGACCAATAATGGGAGACCTCAAGAGGCAGGGTCAGAGAGGCCAAAAATAGACATTACCTGCCTTATAGATTTTCCGGGGGACAAGTCTTTCTAAAAGACCCAGTTTACATGATTTAGAGCTGGAAAATATCTCACGTTATGAGAAAGGCAGCAGAAGCCCAGGGAGAGGCCAAAGAAGTCACAGTTTGAAAAGAAGAATAATTTAGTATGTGCTGGGCACTGTTCTCAGTGGTTTGAGGTTTATACACCTGATCTCATCTAATGGTTTCCAGCCATGGTTATGCATTTCAATCCCCTACAGAAGTGAAAAATTATTCAGGGGCCTATGGATTCTAACCAACATCTCACCAGATAATAGGATTCTTAAGCTTTGGGTTAGAACTAGGCCCTAAATATAGTTTTAAAAACTGTACAAGTGATTCGAGTCACTGCCAGGGTTGAGAACTATTAATTTAATTTAATTCTCACAACTTCATGACGAACGAATAATGCCCCATCTTTTCCAGAAGATGAGACAGAAGTTCAGATTTAACCAACTTCGGGAGACCAGAACTCAAGATTTACAATTTCTGATTCTTTGGCCTTTCCATTTAACACACCTGCTTTCCTGGAGGGTTGAAGTCTTAGGTTTTGAGTAGATACCATAGGTCTTTCAACTGTATTCCACTTTAGGCTCTAAATCCTAAGAGAAGCCAAGGCTAGCACCATGGTATACAGAAAAGAACATAGGAATCTACATTCCAGTGGCTTTAATTCTTGCTGGTTGTGTGACCTTGGACATGCCACATCATTTGTTATTGAGAATGATAACTGATATCTCAAATTATATTTCAATATTAAGTGGAGATAGACCAGATAGATAGATAGATAGATAGATAGATAGATAGATTGATAGATAGATAGATGATAGTACTTAAAATAGTGCTTGGCTCATAGTAGGTACTCAATAAGTACTGGTTCCGTTTGCCACATTTACAATGAGTAGTACTTTTCTCATGGCCAGACAATATTATTTCTCTCATCCTTCTCTTCTCTTTTCTTTCAACAAAAGGAATATAGAGACTGGGGAGAAGGCAGTCAGGTGTGTCAGAGTCAAAGACTACTGAATTTTGCAGAATCTCTTGCATGCAGTGGCAGTGGAGAGCACACAATTTCTTTATATAAGGGGTTCAATGTGGAAATCAGGTCAGAGAAAAGCCTTATCTTGAAGCTCCATTTGCCTATCAAATTCTTTATTTTTTCTCAGATGGTGCTTTCTTGGGGAGTGGCATGACTGATTGTGGGGCGGGGTGGGGTGGGGGGTGGCAAAAGTCCTTCCTAAAGACACCTCTTGGCCACATCATTACTTAAGCGTCATACTTTACCTTTGCTTGGATAAACAGATTTGTCTGTTGTAAGTCTATGAGCTGCTAGACATAGACAAGTACATTTATCACCTGAATGGTGAGCTTCAGTGTCAGCACTGCTTTTATATTTCCCTCAGCAGACAATCCTGAGGCTCTCACATAAAAGGTGAGCTCCGCCAGCTTAGCAAACAAGCAAGTGAGATGATAAACAGTGCTCTCTTTTCCATACAGGTTTATGATGAATTCACAAGCCAGCTTTGTTTCCAATTAACCTGGCTAACTCAACTATTTTACATTACATGAGATGACAGTTGGTTTTATTGCTTCCCCTCTACAAGTCGGGTCTTGACATGACAGTTACTTCACAAGCACAAGGGAGCCTGCTGGGTGATAGGCAGGGCAAGGGATAGCAAATTGGGTTGGTTCAACTCTTGGAACATAATTACTCAAACTTAGCCTCACTGGGTCTATTCAGGTCTTCTGTAATTATATAATATACAAGGCTAAAAGTGAATGGCTTGGGAACATTACATACTATATATAGTTTATATATTGAAAACTTATGTGATTTCAAGGACCAGTTCCATGGACCATAAGAAACTGAAATGGAGGCCTGGGAAGTCATATACCACATGTGGGAACCACATACCTGCTCAGGCAAAGGGAAGGCCTACAATGTCAAGGCACTTGAGAACAATCTGGTTTCCTTATACAGATCCTCCCTTTACAGAAGAGTCAGTCAGTCACTTAGGACACAAGAAAGGGTCAGGATTCTCCTGCCCTAACTGCTCCACTCTGGGGCAGAAAACAGACAGAGTAAGTAGCATCGGACTGACTTGCATTTTGTTTCCTTTGGAGATGAAGTAGAAGCATCCTTGACTAATGTGGCCACACTTGAACGTCCACAAAAGTAATGAATGCAGGTGCCCAACTGTTAATGAATGATCTACAAGATTACTTGGGAGCTTTTAGTATAATCTTGAAATTAGTTCATGGAAGCGACACTAACAAGTATTTATTTATTAATAAAAGGCAAGTGAAGTAACACTGCTAATGTCATGGCCAGAAAAACACATGCACAGAAGAAATCTAATACTGTTCTACATTGAAAGAGTGCCCTTGAAAACCAAAGAGCTAGGAAATGATCACAACTAAGAGACATTTTAACCATGGGGCATTGATAGGTGGGGCTCGCCATCAGTTTTATATGGGGCGGTGGGTGGTTGTACTTTAAAACCTGCTTTTTCTGAAGGGCCTTTCTTGATTATTCTGACTGGGTGTCAAAAGCTCTGAACTTCTCTGAACTCTTATTACGTAACAAGGAATCTATACTTTCAATTCAACACTTAAGTTTGCACTTCTTCATAGTTTTCTATTTTATGGGTATTAGTATAGTCTCCACAGCAAAATTATTAGCAACTAGAAAACAGGTACCCCATCTTTAATAGGATATTTACTCTAACCCTTTTCCTTGTGACCAACTGTAGCTCAGGGCTGAGTGAGGACCACACTCTGCTCCCTCACAGACTGCTTTGCTTCCTCTTTGCGTGCCCTAACCATACTTTATGCAAGTGGGCACTATTTCATCTATCGCCCTGTTCTTTGTGATCAGGGAATGTGTCTTTTACCTCTGATTCCCCAGACCCATGCCAGACAGTGCTGTGTATTGTGAGCAATGGGTTAACTGTGTTGTTTTGACTCCGTTTATTTCTATATCGTAGGAAACTTTGAGCACAATGAGCTGTTCCCTGTCTTCAAAAGGCTCTGTGTCCAGAGATGTGTCTTCCCACATTTGTATCCACAGAAGCAGACCAGGCTGGTGGTCACAGGCTCAATGGAAACCCCCAAGAGGAAATGAAACAAGCAAATTCATAATGTGGGCTTAAAATTCCTCTTCTCTTTCCAATTGCAATCATTTATTTAAGAACAAACAATTTGCCTTAGTAAATGTTGACAAAGCCCCATTTCCTGCTATGAAATACAGAATTTATGAAAGTCAGCTTTCTTCACATATTTTCATCTCAGTGTAAAGGTTATCCAAGCTTTAGCACCAGCTAGGTAATATATTTTTCCTTCATACGGTAGGTATTAGCTTTAAGTACACCTACGTACAGATCACATGCACACCAAACAAGAACCAAATCTGCCTCCATGAGCATTCGTAGACACAAAAGCAGCATAGAGAGATTTAGTTTTAGTTTTAGGGATGTGGAAAAGGCTGCAAAAAATTCCACTGTCTACACTGACTTGACACAGGAACCACAGCCAGCTGCAGCTGCCTAAGAGAGAGAGAGCTGGGGAATTCAGCAGCAGAGGCAAGCGGCTGCAGCCCAAATCCCTTGGTGTCAAGAGCCGTGCCACATCATCTGGCACAGGCAGTAGTGGACTGGCATCACTGAACTCAATTTAATGAAAAGGCCCCGAGGTCTACATCACGAGCCAACTCCATTACTGCCATATTCTAGTCCTGATCAAAGGTTTAGGCTGCAGGGAGCTTTCTACATGCAGATACCTGCTGCCATCTACGTAGAAAGCAGAAAGGGCAGGTGTGGCCAGAAGCAGTTCAAAACAAATGTGTTTGGATGCAGAAATAGTTGAGTACCCAGACTTTATCATCAAATCAAGGGGTGGGGGTGGAGGGCAGAGAATCAAGCTCCAGCTATGGTTAAAGACATTATATGCAGAATACTTTGATTATGTAGAAGGCGCTCAAATTTTAGTTCTTGCAAATAATGCATTTTTGCTAAATTGTTTCCCTTTTACTAACCATATGGAAGGGAAAGCAATCATCTCTTTCATTTACTCTTATAACTAAGCCATATATAAATAAGTTATGCAATAAACAAGTCGTCACTTCTGGGGAGGCTACAATGTGCCAGTCATCCGTGTAATTGCATTATGGTTATACGAAGCGCTAAAATGTTCATATGCTAATTGATTCTATTTATTTTTGTATATTATTTAATAACCATAACCATAAGGCTGAACTAATTTCTACCTTTCATTCTGAGTAAGCTCCAAAATGCTATTTACCTGGTTGCTGTTCGTACATAAACTAAGTTCGTCCCCTGTGCAATTAAAGGGATAAAACTTGAATAGAAAAGGTGCCAATTAGAGATAGCATATAAACTATGACCTCATTAAGTTTGCATGAACACATTTTCATGATGATAATCATAAAAAATAAAAATGCCACTATTTAATGGAAATGTATTTTCCCACAAGTAAAGATTCTTGCATTTAAGGAAACGAATCACACAACTTGAAAACTAAATAGAGAAAACACTTTAAAAAAAAAACTTTTGTCAGAGAAACCCCTTAATTCTTTTCAAAGCTGAATAGAACTTGTTCTTGCATTAATCTCTCCTTTGTATTACCTATGCAGCTGCAAAGCTTCATTCGTCCAGCCAATCAAGAGTTGATATTATTTGCAAGACTCTTCACTGATAAAACTGCTCCCAAATAAACACTTCCATCTCTGAGCATTTCCACAGCACTGCGTCTGTGTTAACATGCTTCTGCTCCACATCCTTGAGGAAAGGTTCTCTATGATCCTCTGAGCTTCACCTGACAATAGCACTCTTCTAAAAATGCTCCTGGCAACATTTGTGCTTTGTGTCCAATACACTATCTTTTGCTCCATTGTATTCTGTGTTTGATTCTTTAACTAGCAGTTGCTCACGTGCAAAAGAAAGAAGTATATAGTTTGAAGCTAGAAATAATGCACAGCTAAGTGAGTCTGGTTACCAATGACTATGATAACTGTACCAAAAGCAAGGTGAGTTCATGTCTTAGTTGACTGAATCATGTACTTTCGTTGTTGTTTTTGATTTATGAAAGGTCTTAGAGATCAACTAAACCAAAACTCTTACTTTTCAGATTTGGAACCGAGGACTGGAAACATGAACTGATTGGCTAAAAGTCCCAGCTGGTGTCGAAGCTGGGGCTACAATACATCTCTAGACCCCCACTTTGGAGCTTTTTCCTGAGCTCCAGACTGTAAGACAAGCCATCTTAATACGAGAAGGGTATCAGCCGAGAGTGAGGTCCAACCAATACAGGTACATCATGGGCTCATCAAAGTACTCAACTTTTGCAAGATTTCCCCTATTCTTCTATAGACAAATCCTCAGAGCCAAACAAACTCTGGCTATCTTTGCCTTTTTGCTGCTAGGACTTTGCTGCTGCCTTTCCCACTTCCTGGAATGCTCTGACCTTCATTATCTCATTCTAATTCCATCCCTGCTTCTTTTTTAGAGAATACAGAAGATTGGGTTTCAGCCTAACAGCTCACACATTGCATCTCAGGGCAAATTAGAAACACTATTTAGGTTTACAAGGTAAAACAAAGTAAATACTTGCCTTCACCTGCTTCACAGTCTTATATATTGAGATTATATCATAACACCACTTGTGAAAGCAATTTACTTTGGGAACATATTTTCTTTCCTTTTTTAAAAGAACACTTTTATTCACATACCATACAATCCATTCAAACTCTTTTTTGGCTCTCAGCATAATCACAGAGTTCTGCATTCATCACCACAGTCAATAGGAGAACATTCTCAATGCTCCAGAAAGAGCTCCTCTATTATTGGCATTTAGCACTGGTATAGTACCTTTGTTACAACTGATGAAAGAATATTACAATCTTACTCTTAACTATAGCCCACTGCTTGCCATTAGTGTTCTTCCCATATGTCACCCTATTATTAACCCCTTGTAATAGTGACAAACATTTGTTCTAGTTCATGGAAGAACGTTCTTATCTTTGTACTATTAACCACAGTCATCCTCCACAACAGCCTTCACTATGCTACACAATCTCATTTTTTAGCTTCTAGTTTTCCCTCTAGTGACATACATGACCCTAAACTTCCCTTTTCAAGCACAATCATGCCCATAATTCAGCGATATTCATTACACTTACAATAATGTGCTACCAGCATCTCTATCCATTTCCAAACATTCACAATCAACCTTATTAAAAATTCTGCACATGTTAAGCACCAGCTCCCCTTCTCTACCCTCATCCTATCTCCTGGTAGCCTATAATTACATCTTATACTCCGGGCACCTATTTTCTTTTGTCAGGATTCCTGTTTGGATGTGAATGTGGCCCAAGGCAGGGATACCGGCGCCAGGCCTGGCTGCCTCTGGGCTCTGGCATACCTATAATGCGGGAGGCACTGAACTGGAAGAGGAGGGGCAAAATGAAACATCACAAAGTCCCTGATCTAAACGACTTTCCACCTTGGCTTTTACTTCATCACTACGAATGATGTATGTGAGAAGCAGGGTGAAATTATAATCAGTTGAATGCATGGAAAATGTTATATTATTGCTCAAATTAATGCAAAATTTTGTTTGCAAATCAAGTTTTGCATATATCATATTTACTTTATAGCCTACAAGAACAAGAACTAAATGTGCTTCCACAAACAGATTAAAAGGATGTTTCTGTTCACTCTACATTCAAAGAGACCCTTTGTCCTTTTTTGAGAACATGCTTCCATGGCTGAAGATAAGGGGTACTCAACGTTTCCAGAAGAGTGGTAAATGCTACTTCCAAAAGAGAGGTATGGGTGGTTGACACAATTTTTTTTTCTGAACTGAAAAAGGAACCCTGACAGGTGCAAAGTTAAAATGGAGTTAAATTCTGAAGAGTCTAACACATGAATGTATATTAGGAATGGAAACGATCCAATGCCCTTTTGGAATTATACCCAATTGCTTGGGATATACCTGATACTCATTTATAGATCATGATAGTTGCTCAGGATTTCAAATCTGCTACCCATTTGGTCTTCAGAGGTGACACTTTGGAGGGACAGCTGCCTATTTCTTTCAAAGTGGCTATATTGGCCCTTTATTTTCATCCCGTTTTTCTTTCCTTGAGTTAAGGTCGAACTCATTCTTTTCTTCCAGGATCCTCTCCAAATGAGTGTTCCCATCTATTGTGAATTGAGGGTTCTCACTTTTCTTTTAAAATTAATTTCTTCTGCAGCACTTTCTTCTGACACTGATCTCTTCTCCTGAGCTTTGGGCAATTATATTCTCTTACTTCCTTCACATAATCTCAGTTGGAAGACAACCTCCTCAGGTTAAGCTGCTGTCGAGTATATGCAATTCTCAGCAAGAGCCGGCAACCCCTGCATCGGCGGCAGCCACTTTCGCCACCACCTGTAATGGCGACGTGCTTGAGGCACCTCTTTTCTCTCTGTTTGAATTAGAACATGGCCAGGGCAGGGAACCTGCTGCCAGTCCTGGCCTGCCTCTCCCTGGACACTGGACTAGGGGCTTGGGGGACCAAAACGTGTAAGATAAAGTCTCAGATCTGAAGAAGCTCACAACCTACTAGAATGAAGCCTGTATCCTAAGACAAAGCAGGCTGAGAAGATCTGAGCAAGCAGTGGATCCAGTCCAGAGAATCAGGCAAGGGTTGAGAGAAAGGCAGCAGATCATTCAAGGTCAAGGTGGGCAAAGCGTCAGAACCCAGTGGGTCAAGTCATCTTACCCAGAGACTTGTGGAAGCACAAACCTGAGGAATCCTTCAACTAAAATGGAAGGGCTATTTGTACCCTGTTTTCTTTTGAACTCTCTACTCTGGTTGGGAACCTGGGTCACAGGAGTGTAAAGGAAGGCAGAGGAGGTGAGGGGCATGTGGTCAGGTGTGTCCTATTTTAATTGGCACATAGGTGCTCTGATTATAGACAGCATAATTGTAAGAGAAATGCAGCATGAGGATTAGAGACCTAAGTGAATGTAGTACAGGTTACTTTTTTCCAAGGCACTAAAAGATTTACACATTTAAGGTGGTGTACTTTTTAAGATAGCATCTATCTCCACAAAAAGATTTGGGATTAGGATGGTAAGATTGAAAAAAAAAGATTTAATCCATAGCCTCAAATTGCCTGACCTTCATGGAAACAATCCTAATACCTTTCTGTTACTGTCTAACATTGTCTTCAATTTCCTACCGGCAATATCCAAGTTAGAGCTACGCAACATGCCTTCTAAATTCCTTAAGGGTGTGTTTTCTATAAAGTTAAGTACGCATTTCTATTATACATATAAACTCAAGTATTATATTTTTCAAAGATTTTCTTTTATGAATAAGCCTTTTATGATATATTTTTCTTCAAGAAGTTAATGTATATCATTATGTACAGAAGCCATTCTCTCCTAAAAGTAACAATGTTCTACTAAGATGCTATTTGCAATGAAATTTACCTTTTCAGGGATAATTGCGGTAACCTTTTAAATGAATGTACGCATATACCAGAACTTGCACCTGTCGTTGTTGCCATGGAAACAGTTACAAAACATAAGATACAATGCTATTATTGAAGCGATAGTTTCCCAAATTAATTTTAATGAAATTGTAGCAGGAAAAAAATGAATTTTATGGAGGCTTCTAAATTATTTAGTGACATTTGCCAACTTGAATCTGACTAAAACCATGCAGTGGTAACCTTCATTTGAAAAGGAAACAAGAGTCAGTAAATGTCAAGCATAAAAAAGGGAACATAAACTAGGTTTATTTAAAGACAAGCCAAGCACCCAAATGTTTCTTTTTAAAGTTAACGTTTATCTTTACCACTGCCGTCTTCAACCACCGTTCCTATTGCTGGCTGAAGCATTTTTGAGTGCTAGCTCTCCGGGTGGTTCCTAAAAAGATGTCTGTGTTATCCGAAGATTTTTCCTAGTTTTCTGCCATTTGCGGACTTTCTGTTGTTAAGAGGTAAACAGATTTACAGCTACAGTGCTTCCTGAGCTAAGAGGTCTGAAGGATGTCTATTCCACCCCCTCTTTACTTTACAGATGATGGAACTGAGACCTAAATAAAGTTAGGTGAGTTGTCCAAAGGGCGGGACTGGGTGAGAACTCAGGCTCCTGACTTTCCTTCCCGCAGTCACTGGGATGCCTCGCCCAGCCTCATCGGTGCTGGGTGGAACTGGTGCCTTCCCTCATGGACACAGAAAACCAAGCTCTGCTTTGGAATATTTGAACTTTTAATGCTCACTTATGTCTTCAAAGGAGCTAAGTGCAATTTGCTCAATGAAATATGACTTTCATTTCTTCCTTAATGTATCTCCTACAAAATGTATTGATTGTATGTGATTATTTCTTACCAATGAAAGAGAACCAATACTTTAATATAATAAGACAAGGGAAAGTTTTCTCGATTCGTAATCACTGCTTCACCTCTTAGTACTCTAAGTCATGTGACCCAAATGTCCTAGACTCATAATGAAGCCAACTGTGAACCCAGTGCTGAACTCCCAGTCAAGAGCCTGGGAAACAAATCTATGGAGCATAACTTAGAACTGTCTGATAGATTGGGACTCCAAAATATTATTTTGAGTCCATTGTTATGGCAGCATAGTCAGGGACAGAAAGCCCTCACAGTCATAAAATATGATTAGGAGATGGGCACCCCTAGATGCGGAGAGTACTTATGCACTGACATAAGACTCTTGTTAAGGCTGATGGTGTGGCAGGCTCTGTGTGAGCCTCTGGCAGAGCCGAACACTCTCCGGGCTGTAGGAGGCCCGAGACAGTGTTTCACATGGTGACGATGGGGGGAAAATATCCTCCCCATTCAAGATCTGACTGTTTCGGCTTCCGCAGGGTTGATCTCTTGGCACTTGAACTGGACCCAATATAACGCCGTAGCTGGGAAATGACATTATTTGTATTGGTTGAGAGAAGTTTTCGAATTAAATTCCACTGTACTATTAGAGAAAGAAAAAATTTCCTGCCATATCCAACAAGTTCCCAAGTGTTTCTCTCTTCTTCATGTGCATTACTGATACTTCTATATATAAATATACAGATATATATGATATGCAACATCATATAAATCTGTATTAATGTAGCTATTCATCCCATAAGTATTTAATGAGCACTTTCTATGTACCAAAACTGTTAAAATATACACACACGCACCACACAGCATATGTGTGTGGGGGGTGTCCATGTATAAGTGGTAATTAAAAGTAGCAGATACTTTTGGAGAGACCTTCAATATTGTTATTAGACATAAGCATCATTCCCAAGCAGTTTTAAAATGAGGCTGTGTGGAGTCTGGAAAGCAGGCTCATTCTAGCTCTGCTAGTCACTTGAGCCTAACCTTTGTAAACCTAAGTTTTTTCACTTTTAAAATAGAGATAATGAATTCCTTCCTCAGAGGTATAAAAAGACATAGCATGAGTAAAGTAGCTGGCACATAGTAGGCTGGTAGGCTGTCATATTAGCTCCCTTTACACTTCTTCTCTGCTTCCCCCCTACCCCCGGCTTTGAAATATGCATAAGCTTCCTGCTTTTCCAAATTCTGCAAGGCTCTACAAAACAGGGAAGGAATGGTGTGAAGGTGGTTCATCCTGGGCCCAAATCGAAGCCTGATATGGACAACCATACCAGACCCTCTATTAGTAAAGAAGAGCCCCATGGACTCCAGAAGATTCATCACCTTTCATAACTAGTAAGGACTGGGAAGCTTTTCCACCACAAATGCTGCAAATTTATCCAATTATAGCAAGACTATATATAGATAGATATAGATAGATGGATAGATACATAGATAGATAGAGGTATTTTTCCTGATTATGAAAATTTTATATAATCAGAATATTATTGAATATTTTGGGAAAAAAGATATAAAAATAAATGGAAAATGTAATTATGTGAAATTCCACAATCCAAGAAAAGTTCCACTCAACATTCAGTCTATTTGCTATAGCTTGCTATTGACTTCGGGATAGATCTCAAAGAAGTGAATACATGGGACTCTGTCTCAAGTCTGGCTATGTTTATTATTATATACCAGTGATGCCTTATGCCTCCTTTAAGCAGTGAAAAGACGTGTGTGTATATGTGTGTGTGTGCATGTGTGTATGAGAGAGAGACAAAGAGAGTACGAGAGAGAGGGAATGAATATGAGAATATTCAGAAGTGAGTCCACTAGAATTTCATGCAAGCCAGCACTGAAAACATTAAGGATGTTTAAGTAGGCTTTCTGGTTCTTTGCAAATACAATTTTGGAAAACAAACTAAAACACAAAGATAAAAAGTCTACATTTCATCTCTTATTTGCCAATGAGGCTTATTTCATCAATGGTGAAATTGCTTTGTGTAATTTGTAATCTCATTATCACCCTGGAACCCCCCTGCCATGCAGCCTGTGTTTATGTAGCTTTTCCCTGTGGCATATGCTCTAAGCTGAAAAGGGTATAATTATAAATCTCCACTCCACTAACTAGAACAATGGTTGTACCCAGCAACTCGACTCTTCTTTTGTGAGAGCTCTACATAAGTTACAAAACAGCATAGATATGGTTTTTGAATGTCAAAGTCCTAAAAATATTAGGAAAACAGCTGTCTCTGGTTCTCTGCATTAGGCTCCTCTTTCAACATATATTCATGGTATTTGCTGTATCCATTCTGGCAGGCGCTAACCAAGGACCAGAGATTTTAAGGTACTTTACCTACAATTACCCAATAATAGCAGAGACCAAAGAGGTATGCAACCATAACCTGTGTTTTCAGACTTTCATGACCTGCTTGCACAAAAGAGACTAAATTTGTTTCATTGGGTAAAGTTAGCCAGACTAGGAAGAGAAACTTGAAGTGCAAAATATACTCAGTGCCATCTCAATTTTCATAAAAGCAATGTTAATGAGGCTTTGCACTTTAGTCCAATGGTTAATATTATTTTCCTAAATATGGGGTATTTGAAGAAATATGTAATGTAATTATGACAAACCATTCATTAATGCATTAATTCCATCAACAAACATGGATACAAGTTCCTACTTAATGTCAGGGAAGAGTAGGACTGGAGACCTCGATGACTCATTTCACAGCCCTTAGTTTTGACCTAAAGTAGTTGCGATGCCCGGGATTTTAAGGAAGCCCCTAAATCTTCAAACTAAGCTAATTCAGGACCTACTGGAATTATTTTTTAGCTCATAGAAATGGAGTCAAATACTTTCTCAAGTCTAAATTCACTATTAAAAAGGTGGTAACATCGTGGCTTTAGTACTGACTTTGTCTCTGTGTTAGGCTGAGAAATATATTTGAATGGAACCATTAACCCTGCTCTGGGGAAATGAACAGGGAATGCAATATTATATCAGCACCACATATTTTTGAAGGGTATTGCATTTGTCCTTTCTAGTGGAGTGGTCCATGCACTCGAAAATACATTCAGAGTGGAAAGTGAACCAACTCTGCTGCACATTTATAGCTGAATCTGTGTTTGTTTTTTTCTTCTGACAGATAAAATATATTTAAGTGGGTGAAGAACTCCATGTGAATGCTTAGTGCCTCCGTCTGATGAATCTAAGTACCAAATAAATCACTATCGTTTCCAAAACCTCAAGGGTAACACTTGAATCAGAAGCAATGTAAGAGAAAAAGTAGGTAAAATAGAGATAGTTTGTCATCAGATTGCATCATTTTTGAGTAATCACTGGATATAGAGGATTCTAGAGTTGGGGAACCAATTCTCAATTAGCAGTCCTTCTTAATATGAAAAATGAACATTTTAGCACTCAATGGGAAGTGCTGGTAAAATGAAGCTTCAAGACTTGCATTTCAACTCGATTGCTTCCTCTAAGTTTCTTATGCAGAAATTTTGTAGCCTTCCAGATTTCCTCATTAGGGGGAATTTTAGTTTGCCAAAGGAATGCTGATGCAAAGTAGCAGAAATATGTTGGCTTTTATAAAGGTATTTATTTGGGGTAAAAGCTTACTGTTCCTTGAGTTCCATGAAATTCCAACCCAAGGCACCATAAGAGGTGCTTTCTCACCAAAGTCAGAGACTGTTGATCCTGGCATGTTGCCATGTGGTGAAGCAAGATGAAGGGTGATCTCTGCCTGGTTTCTGCCTCCCCCCTGGGGCTGTAACATCTCCCGGAACTCAACTGAGAGCACCAGGCATAGGGCTTGTCTCTTACTGGGCCTCTTCTCTCAGGCCTGGCAGCTCCGCTTTCTTCCCAATTTCAGCTCAAGCTATCAGGCAAATGGCTTCTCTCTTCCCAGGGCCTCTAGCTGCTTAAGCCTTGCCTTTCTGTCATGTGGCAGGATCAAAACTGGCAGAGCTCTCTTTTCCCATGTGTCTCCTTTTTTTATCGGACCCAGCAAGAGGGAAGAGACTCAACCTGAGTCATGCCTCACTGAGGTAGTCCAATTGATAAAAGGTCTCACACCCCTAGGAGTGGACCAGCTCACAAACATAATCTTTCTCTTTTTGGGATTCATAAACTAATTTCAGACTGCCTCAGGGGATTACAAAATTAAGCCCTGGACTCTTAGATTTAGGGATAGGTGGTGGGTGGGGAAAGAAAGTGCCAATTTCAAATGAAGCAGTCTATGGGCTAACCCTGTGATTTATTGAGTACCTACTATGTGAGAATCTTGTTCTAAGCATTTTACATCTATTATCTCTTTAAATCACACAATGATGCTAATGTAATGGCAGCCTTTCCTGCCAACCTATGAATCCCAGGTTGGGAATTGTCCAGTGACTTTTCCTGTGTAATCTCACCCTAAGGGAAGACGTTACACTGCTTTTTCCACCACATGTTTTTCCCTGGCAATTGCTGGGAGAGAATGTTGTTTTTGGAGTTGAATAGGCAACTGTTATCCATGATATGAAAAACCAAAAAAAAAACAAAAGAAAAAAAACTTTCTGACTCACAGCCCTAGTCAAGTTCAACCCGTCTACAGCATGATCAAGGCCTTTTCCTATTGCTGGGTATTTTAAAACGAGCCAGGCTTGTGCTCTGTGAGGAGTGCCACTGGAGCCAGCCTGGGGAAGTCAGTAAAGAGGCTTCGTAAGACTGTGGAGTAGCTACAGGGGGCGCTCTTGAAATCCACAGTTTCTTCCTCCCAGGGACAGAGCTGCCGAGTCCCAGCGTGAGCCCATGGGTTTGTCTAACAAAGGGAAGGAAGGTCTGGAGGAAAGTCCCAGTGCACTCATTCTCTGGAAAATGTCTGCTGTCCACATCTGCCAAATGATAACGAATCTAGTGAATCAGACCATTTGACAATCTACAGTGTTCCAAAGGTAGCTTCCTGGCTCTTGAAAGAGTTATATAAATGGCTATGTTAAAAATAGGCAACCGGTACAACTGAGCAACCTGAAATGGCCTATGATATGTACCTGATGTTAGAGCCATGAAAAATCAAAAGAAGAGGACTTTAGTATAACTCGGGAACTCTTCCCACTTTGATTGACACAGTCTTCTGGGATTGGCACACAGGAGAGGCTCATGGATGTATACTCTGTGCTGTCTATGAACATGTCCCTCTCCCCAGGGTGATGCTCTCCTCTGCAGGCTGCCGGGTCTTTGCCTGATCCCACTGACGCTCCTCGCCAACTCATACTATGTCGTTATATTAAGTGTTTCCGTAAGCTAAGAAGTATGTTCAAGCCGTTTTTCCTTGTGACAAAATTCATAGTAAAAGGCCAAGTGTCCACCTGGAAAGAATGATGTACACATTTAAAGTGGATAGTGGAATTTTCTCAGCAGAGTACTTGGGAGGACAGTATATCAAGCATGGACTCTGACAAAGGTAAAATTTTAACAATCTCTGAATTTATGCTCTGCCTATTTACTTCTTCCTTGAAAAGAACCATTTATTTTTCCAAGGCCCTCTTGAACTACCTAATTTAAAAGAGGAAATCGAACTAAATACAGACACTTGCTGGCCTTAATATTTTCATTTTGGTTTCATATGACTTAGAACATCAACTCTTTTTTTTTAAGAAAATAAGCACTCCTTTTCCCAAGTATTTGCTACTCTATTGTGATGTATATTATGATAAACACAAACAAAACGTTTTAAATTCATGCCAAAATCCCTGATAGATTAGATGTCATGCTTAATTTATAAGCTACCATAATACCTTATTACAGTATTATGTGCCAAAGAGATGTTGAATGCTTTATATACATCACCTCACTTTATTTCTCTAAACCCATTTTGCCGATTACGAAATTGATGTTTACAGAGGTCAAGCAACTTGTCCAAGATTACAAAGTTAGTAAATAACCAAGCTGGAACTCTATAGGTCTGTCTCTGCTGCCTATGATTTTAATCATCATGCTATACAACCTGTCTTGGACAAGGCTTACCAAATAGCTAATCAATTAACTTTTCTTCTTTTTACAGTGTTTGAAGGTTTTAACTGCTTTTTCCTTGCTTAGGAAATAATTTTTAAGCTGTATAACCACAAATTCAAATTTTTAAAAAAGTGCTAGAGATGTAGGCTTTAAAGCTGCACTTCCTGGTTATATATGGTCACATCCACACCACAAGCACATAGTAAACATCCAACCAGAATTTGATCTAGCAGGGGAAGCACGAAATATGCAGATTGTGGTCCTGACTCCATCTAAAAATCCATGCTTCTTATTGGGTTTACCCTATAATCATGCAACTTTTAGCCAGAGTCCAATAGAGCAACTAAACTTTTCTCCTCGCATTTTCCTAGGTGTGGTTCATTGCAAATGTTTCCAACTAGTCCCCGAGACAGACTGTGCATTGCATTTATTCCTTGAGCTCATTCAGTAGCACCTCCAGATAGTAGCAGCTCAGCCCAGACACCGTGCTGACCAATCTGCTAAGGAGTCATTCTCTCTGCATATCCTGCCTTCAAGATCTCCCAGCTAAGCAGATTGTGTCCCAAATGCTGTCCTCCTAACAGATCTTTTAATAAGAAAAGTTGTTGCTAGAAGTAGCAGAAGAAGGTGGATGGTGAATATGGATTGCTTTGTTACGCCTTTAGACTAAGATTGTCTGTTCATGGGAGGTCTGAATTTTCCTGAACATGTTTTTTTAAAAGTTCTGACTATTGGTTCATGGATTTCTTTTATGACATTTCAGAGGATGGAGCTAACAAGGACATTTTCTTGTTTTTAGTTCTGTCACTTTAAAAGAACATGGTCAGGAGGATGGATGTGGCTCAAATGGTTGGGTGTCCATCTCCCATATGGAGGGACCTGGGTTCAATCCCTGGGACCTCCAGGTAAAAAAAAAAAAGAACATGGGCAGACATGTCTAGGGTTGTATAAATACAGTCTAGCTATACCTTGCAAAGCTTGCACGTGAACAGGTTTCTTCTTTAAAATATTAAAATTATTGCTGCAGATTCTTCCATCATTCCTATACTTTCTGAAATAGAGTATCTGAGGGGTGGGGAACAGTCATTTTATTGTGAAATCACACTGGAGTAGAAAGGGACTAGTACAGGGGTTCTTTACCTTTTTTGTTCCATGGACCCTTTGCTAGTCAGGTAAAAACCACGGACCCCTTACTAAGTCCACACTGTACTGTGTTATTTAATAAATACATCAAACGCACACCAACACGTCCCCACAAGAATAATGTTTTTTTTAAATTTCAATTCAAGCTCATGGACCCCTTGTTAAGAACCCCTGGACTAGCACTATACAGAGGAGAGTTTGGCCGTCGTACTATGCAGAAGTGGGGAGCTGATTCCTAGGAATAAAGTCAACCACGTTCAGGCTTTTTGCCTCTGTGAGTTCTCCTAGGACAGGGCATTGTCTTTCTGCAGTCTGGAATTGAATGGCCTCAGGGAGCCACGACAGGTGCAGGTGAGGTGTGCTACTTTACACCAGTCCACACAAGTCAGGAGGGCCTTATCTCCTCCACTTTCCACCTGATTGGAAATGCTTAATCTCAGAGTATGGAAGAAACCTGACCAAAGCAACTTGAGAACACAGCAACGATTTGTGTGTGTATGCACATGTGTGTGTGTGTACCTACGGGTACAAGGCATACACTCTACTAATATTATTTAAATAATTTAAAACTGCGAAAGTGTGGGAAAAAGGGTCAGGGCATATATGCCCACATTAGCTGTACTGGCCTGCACTCAAATCAGAAACTTTTTATCATTTCAGTTTATAACCCTGTCTTTCATGTAATTAAGTGGGATCTTAATATAGGTTCTCTGACTCCATGTTCAAAGCTATATCCATTATCACCTGTAATAGACTTGGAGCAAAAATAAACTTATGTCAGCTATGCTCGTTCAATAAAATGTTGGACCAAATTTAACAAGCATGTATACTGAACTCAAACTTGATGTGAGGTAGTGAGCCTGAGTTCCTAAAAGCAAACTGCTTGATTTTTTAGATTATTTGCCTATTACTCCAAAAATTGTTTATAGAATTAAAAAATATATAGGGAGCAGATGTGGCTCAAGTGGTTGAGCACCTGCTTCCCACAAGGGAAGGTCACAGGTTCAGTTCCTGGTGCCTCCTACAAACAAATAAAAGCGAACAACAAGCAAACAAATGAAAAAACCATCTCAGGGGAGCTGATGTGACTCAGTGGCTGAGCGCCAGCTTCCCATATACAAGGTTCTGGGTTCAATCCAAAAAAAAAGAAAAAAATATATATATATACACATACATACATACATACATACATATATCTCATTCCTATTCCTAGGAATTTCCAAGTTTCTGATGGCATTAAGACATATTAAGAGGCCTGACTTTTCCAGACTGTGGATGTACAATGAAGCACCAATGACAGAGTGCCTTTTCCCACAGTCACTTGTAACTGGTTTTAAAGTTTCCCTATTGGGGTCCTCTTGGGGGAGATAATAAAACATGACAGTTTTCCTCCTAAGTTTAATAACCTATCTTCCATTCTCCTTTGAGTGGTATATAGTTTGGCCATAAATGGTTTGGTGTTTGTAACCAAATTAAAATGATGATAGCCAGGAAGAAGACTAACGGCAGAACTATCTACTACTGATAGTCTAATCTTCAATAATTTAGGTCATTTCTGATTTTGAAGGGATTGTATTATTTATCTATGCATTGTAAAGTGGATTTTGACCGTGAGCAATTACAAACAAAATACCTATACCCTATGATGCCATTTACTTTGATTCCACCTCACCAGGGGCAAAATTGATTTTTATTTCTGGAGACATTCATTAAGGACAGAATCACTAGCTGGAATGAGTTGAAGGCATGATGGGCCTGCCAATTGTCACAGGACTGTGTCCCTGGGTCTTTTGTGTCCTGCTGTATTGCCATGCAGGGAATGGACACAAGATGACAACTAGCCTCCGCAAAACTCCATTGCTCTGGGGATGGAATTTTAGCTCCTTTCAATTTTCTTGTTATAAATAGTCCCTTTTTTTTTTTTTGGTTTATTTTTTAAGAAAACAATGACCATTGAAGAAGAATGGGCTAAGATTTGCACTAATATGCTGAAAACTCAAGCAGGTCAATTAGAGTTTGGGGTTACTTTTCCCAGGGCTGCCAATAGTGCATTAGACATGTTTGTGTTATGGTAGCCATCCACTGGAAAATAGGCACCCTGGCCTAGAAATGGCCCATCAGTACCTGAGAACAAATACTCTCATAACCTTTTGAAATACATAGAAAAATAAACACTGGTTGCAAAAATTTTAGGTACCTTTACTTAGTGATAAATGCTAAAAATAAAAGTGTGTCTCTTTATATCAGTAGGTCTCAAGACTTCAGTCTCTGCACTGTTCACATGCATAATTCACCACTTTCAGTAATATTTTCATAACCCTTAGTGCTTCTTTTAAATGGGTGGGGAGGCATATGCCTTGATCTACTTTGTCAAGGGGGTGGGGGGATGCTTCTCATCTCCCCATTGAGAAGCACTATTCTAGATGATTCCTCAAAAAAATACTTAAGCTTTAAAAAACTTATTTGAGCTGCCCAGGGATTTTCCTGGAGGAACTAAGCTGAAGGGTCCTGCACGAGGTTTCTGTCATGGACAGATTCTGGGAGCTTTGAATTTAGGTGATTCTAAAGTCAAGTCTTTCCCTACACTAAGCGAGGTGTGTAAAATTCTCCCTTCTGTTTTAATCTGAGCTTGCTTTAACTTTGTTAGTCTGTTCGTGCCTAGGAATTTGTACATCAGATTTGGAGTTCATCTGTTACAAATTGGATAACAGTGAAAGGTAACCTAAAAATGAGTCTTTAAATGTAAATACTATCTTGCAATTGGATTGGATGTATAATTCACAAGTGGAATTAGTTCAACTGTGGGAAAAGCAGAAAAACTTAGCAAAGTTGTTACTAATAAAATTGTTTCAGTTGCTTGGTTAATAAACAGAAGTGCCCAAATTGTTTTTAAGTGGAAACTTACTAGAAACTGTAACTAAGAGTTATGATCATTATATAGATGCCTTTATATTATAAAACAGCAGAAGGATAATATCCGAAATTGCTATAACTGGGTGGATTTAGCCTAGAATCTACTATTGTGATGATAATTCTAAACTAAGTTTACCTTGTTTATAGTTACTCTGGATATAGCCACACCCTTGCTTTAGCTCACTAGCTTCACCTTGCCCTTAGACTTCAGCTACTCTGATAGTAATTATAAATTGAGTTTGCCTTTGTTTATGATTACTTCAGGTCTAGCTTTACCCCTTGTCTTTGCTTATTATTATTTCATGACAACTTCTGTCCCCTACAGCTCAAGGGAAAGCAAACTTGAGACACCCCGGTCTCCTGTCCTTCCATTGGGGCCAATAACCTTGCTTTCTCTTGTGGCTCCAAGTGTGGACTAAATTGCTGCCTGGTGAAATTCTTGAACCTTGGGTTGAACGTCCACTCTTCCAGTCCAGCGGCCACCAAGTCCTGTTATCTCTGAGGACGGGGAGTAGGGGCGGCCTCCCACCTCAAGTGTTGCGGTTCCTAAAAGCAGCAATTCATGAGAGAAACCAGTTTCCCTGTGTAAGAGTATAAAAATCAAAAGAGATAGACTTCAGTATTGTCAAACTCTCTTGTACATTCAAAGTAGGTCCAAATACCTTGCATGGTGCCTCTCCATTTGAGTTATTGTATAGGTTGGTCACTGACCCCTAAAACAATAAAAGCATCTACTATATCTCTGAACATGCTCCTGAAGTAGATGGAAAATACGATGCAGTTTTGGACTCCTGCAGCAGTCAGCAATGGCTGGATATAGCCAGATGTACAATGGACATTGCCTCCAGACTGGCTCTGTTTCATAGTGCTGAAGAGCACTATGCACCAGGCTGGTGAAACCCTGGAGCCTTACCTTTCTAGCTTCTCTCTAGGGTCAATGGGGCTGCAGCTTGCTGGCTGTGTGATGGGCACACCATGTAGAACAACGATTATAAGAGTACTTGTGAGTAGAACTTAAACAAACACAATTGGCATTATGACCTGCTCCCATGGAGAAATAACATATGGTACTGCAAACCTGGAGCTTAGATCTATTAATTGCAGCTCAAAGAGGAACCTGTGCATTGATTAGTATTAAGTACTATACCTATATGCCTGATGATTATGATGATATCTTTTCTATTCTAGATCATATGCAGAGGGATATTGAACATGTTAAAAGTCCTGGTAAATTTAATTCATTTTCTAAATAATTAATGAATGTGCCTATAGACAAAGGAATGGCTCTCAAGTACTGTCTTTATTTTGCTTGCCATATGCTTGTCTTGTTTTTGCCTATACTATTTTTGTGAGTTTATGTCTAGGGCAGTGCCTCTCTTCATACCTCTCCTAGTTGTCCTAAGTATAACCACTGCTATGGGAACTGGGTTTAGCAGTTTATATCCAAACCCAGCAGGTCTACCACAATCTCTTCCTAGAGTTAACCAACACCATAAAAGAACTCAAGGAAGAATGCAGTTTCCCATCAACTTTGGGAGGATGCAGCCTCTGAAGGCACTTGGCCTTTCTCACTCTCGTGGTCCATTATGTCATGGCTTGCCCCCTTTTTAGGCCTGCCTTTCACCATCTTCTTTATCCTTTTAATAGGACCATGTATCTTCAAAATTCTAATTAAGTTTCTTTCTTACAGAAACAATATCTTATTAGTCATGCAGGGATTTCATCCAATTCCAACCAGGGTGCCAGACCCGTCTCCCTCAACCTCAATAGAATAGCCAGAGAGGTTTACGCCCTGTCAAGCAGGGACTACCGCCCTAACCAGCAGGAAGTAACTACAGACGAATGACCATCGCCCATCAGCACCCCGTTAAGGATAAGGGTGTGAATTCTCTGAGGGAGGAGTTGAGGCAAGTTAGTACAGGGAAACAAGGAGAAGACAATCCACAACATGGCTGACAGACAACATGGCTGACAGACAACATGGCTGACAGACAAAGGGGTCCGCGAGATCTTGACCTTGAGGCGACGGGAGGCTCTGGGTAATTCCAAACTGGCCCTCCCCATTGGTCTCACATAACCCCCACTATTGGTGGGGTAACCAATAACAGCTGGGGCTGCTCCCCTGAACATTGGCAAGGGGAGGAATAATTAATAGCTTAAAAGGTATACACATAGCCAAATATCGCCTTCTCTGCCTAAAGGAGCCCCCATCAAATCTTGGTGTTTATTTCTATCCTTCGCTCCTATTTTCTCAGCAAGCTCTGTTCTTTTCACCCATTGCCCAATAAATTCTCTTTACTGGCCTAACTAAAAATAAAACAAAAAACAACAACAAAAAAACCTTGGCTTTGGTTTTTTTTTCTCTTAATTTTACTTAAAGTCAAAGTGAATATTACCATTGCTTTGAATAACTGTAATATGTTTCTCATGGTGTAAGTAGAGAATACTGCCAAAGAATTATAATTAAATACTGAGAGTATTGATAAACTATAATGTATTATTTGGCTCAAAATATGTTCCCGGTCTGTATTATCTACTCAGACCTTTCTTGAGACAAGGAAGGGTGGCGACCTCACTGGAAATGACTCATTGATATT
>JAQZBX010029752.1:0-27141 GCA_029593785.1 Cabassous unicinctus
GAGGGGAGGGAAGGGGAGGGGAGGGAGGGGAGGGGGAGGGAAGGGGAGGAAAAGAAACAACCAACTTTTTGCTAGTGAGCTCCAGACTTTTAAAAATTAAAGTTGAATAAAACCATAAAAACAGCAGCAGTTGCTTTTTAATTTTATCCCTAGAGATACTAATCTGCCTTTTTAGAGCTTTCCAACTAAATGTTGAGTATGAATTCCCAGAGAAATTATGAGATACATTTACACCCTCTGGTACACACACACACACACACACACACGTGCACATTCACAGAGAATGAATTTTCTAAACATCTTTTAGAAATATTTCTATTTTGAGATTATCATGTCTTTTAAAAGGATTCATTTCTTTGAACTGGCACCATTGTGGTTTACACAGAATAAAAACCTAATACTATCTCATGTTCTCTGGTATAAAAGAACAAAGCTACTTTAATACTGATATTAAGGCGCTCTGGTTTGTTTAAACTTGCACGTTTAGGAGACTACGCCCATGTACTGAATGATAAAGCCACATACACTGGACTTCTTCCCAGTTGATCAAGTTTTATAATTGTAAACTCTTAAAGAGGAAAAGCAGGTGGACAGGCCCCTCTGGAACCCACCTCATACTCTAGGATTCTCACCCTGGTCCATGCGTTCTCAGTGGGGAAGATATTACCCCCAGAGGGACACAGATATGCAAATTGGTACTTGGGGATGGAGAGCAAATAAATCTTAAGTTTAAAGCACAGGGGAGCAGATGTAGCTCAGTGCTTGACGCCTGCTTCCCATGTACGAGGTCCCGGGTTCAATCCCCGGAACCTCCTAAAAAAAAAGTACAAAGTACAGCTATACATATAGTATAATAAACTGATACACAGTGTATCTGAGGTATTAAAATGTTATGGAGCAAGTTCAAGGTTTGGATGCCAGCAGCACTTGCCTCCCGCTAGGGGCCTCGGCTCAGGAGGAGGCAGCTGTAAACCCTTTGCTTCTGCCCTTGCGGGCAGCGCCCATGCAAAGGCTGGGCTCGCGGGGCCTGCGGGTGGGCTCAGGGAGGGCTGAAGGGGGTGGGTGGTCCACAGAGAGCTGGAGTACACTCAGGTGCTTTTATGAGGCAGCCAGATTCCACCTCGACTACACCTTCATCTCAGAAATAAGACGAAGAGCTGGAAGACGGGAGTAGATGGGGGGGGTTGCCTTCCATTTTCCTGTCCTCATCCCTGTGGAGAGGGCTGGGAGTTCCTGGGTCCCACGCACAAATTTAAAAATAAACGACACGTATAACCCGGAGACTTCCCCAGCTGAGGCAACAGACCTCTGTGCCTGGCCGGAACTCGGGGTTTTAGAGATGGCCAAGCCATGGGTACAGGGAGGGCTCCTAAGGAGGGAAAACTGGAACTGCACAGCTCAATCTTAAAAGAAACGTGCTGCAGCTGTCCTGGAGCACGCACTGCTGAGGTGTCCTTGCAGAGAGCCCCAACTTGAGGAATGACCTGCTTCTGGAAAAGGTGAATTTTTGTTCACACATGGACCCTATTTAGTGTCCTTCAGAGCAATGATGATATTTCAGTCTCAGCTGCAGGTGCAGTTTCCCCTAAAACTGCATAAGAAATGTCACTTTCCCCCCAGCAAAAAGGTATTGAGCAAATAAATAAAATGAAAAGTGATTCTATGGAAATATGTTATTCTCCCAACATTTATTTTCCAGAAAACATTGAAACCCATACTAATTTGGAAGGTAAATTTAAAATATCACCTGAAATTATAACTCGCTGTTTTCTAGAAACAAGGAAAATCAAATTTTCTTCATCCATCTGGGAAGCAATGGCATCTTCTTCTGAGCAGAAGTATCCGAAGATCTAAAATCCCAAACAACATATATGTTTACATGCATGATATCTTACAATGGGTTATAAAGTAACATATATGATCTAGGCTGAATTTGACGTTTAATTTGGATTAATAGCAAACACCTTGCTTTTATAAATGTCACAAGGGTCCCCAGACAAAGAGCAGGCAGTCTGATACAGTCAACACTCTGGATGTCGATGATGCTTCGTTATTACGGAGTGCCTAGTCTTCCTTTCTGACAGATGCACCTACATACCAGGCTGGTGTCCTTGCTATGACTGACAGATCTATAAGGAGCTGACACTTATTTGGAAACCAAGTCAGCCTTCATCCAACAGGACCCCAGCTGAGAACCCTGACATTGAATTTGGCTATTCCTACCCGTTTTCCATGGGCCAGATTTTTTACCTATTTAGGGAGAGTTTGGGACCTTAAGAGATGGTGAAGTTTCTTTAACTGTTCCAAATCCCACTTTCTTTATTGCCTGAGAATAAACTACTATGAAATAATATTCTGAAAAAGAAAATGATCTTTTTTATAAACAAACTGTCAAATTATGTAACTCAGGAACTCGAAAAATAAGATAGCTGCTCTTCATTAACTGACTAATAAGCAGAATGGACATTTTTATAAATTAATGGCCCTCAGTATTTCTCATATTAGAGTTGAGACTAGTTGAGGTTTGTTAACGAGTGAATGGAATGAATTGGTGGGGGGCCTCCAAAGCAGTAGTGTGCACACACTGGGAATCAGATCCTCCTGGGAATCAGATCCTGATCCAGACGCCCCGTGGCGGGGCTGAAGCGCTGCGTTTTAATTATGCTACTATTGGTCCTTTGAGTGAAAAGGAACTTGTGACACGATGACCCAATTGAAAATAAAGCTACGTGTCCATGTGTTTTAATGACAGTTTGCTTATTTTCATGCTATCTTTCATGTTTAGCATTATGTTTTAACATGTCCTTTCATCAGTTGCCTCGCAAATATCACTACTTTCTCCTTTACACACCCCCACATCAAAACTTCATCCCACGAAATGATTGCCCTAAGTATTTCCAACAAGCAGATTTCACTCTGTAGGATGATCAGGATCATAAAGACTTTGTCTCTTATGTTTCCCTTTTTTTCTCCCACCAGCAAAATCAGCTCTCAAATAAAAGCTTAACTATTTTATTATCTCTCCAGAAATTACTTTCATGGGCACAATATGGAATAAAACCTCTGGAGTTAGTATGTAATTCCCTTTGAAGGACTGAGAAAAGGGAAAGAAAAATCCTTTTAATGGATACGTATTGTGGTGGGCAGGAATCTTTTGTCACTGCAGTTTCCTCATTCATTGATGCATTATCCCGTTAATAATGGTGAATCAATCTGTGTCTTAACCTCGTATCATTTGAACCTGCATTATATTTTTATGGAAAAGAGTATGTGCTGTCAGTCAGTCAGGCTAGACTTTGAATTCGGGCTCTACAACTAACCGGTACTCAGAACTTCGACAAATACCCTAACCTCCTGAAGTCTCAGCTGCCTCGTCAGTGAAATCAGTACAATAAAAGGACAAATTTCTGAGTTTTTTGTCAACAAGGCAGAATTGAAGTTAAGTCTTCTTGGAATGTTTGGTGGATTTCCCCTGTGAAGCCATCTGGCCCTGTGCTTTTTTGGTTGGGAGTTTGTTTTTTTTTAAAATCAATTTTAATGAAACGTATTCATAAACCATGCAATCCATCCAAAGTGTATAATCAATGGCATTTGGTATAATCACAGAGTTGTGCGTTCTTAATTCAATCAGTATGAGAACATTTTCATTACTCCAAAAATAATAATAATAAAAAGCAAACAACAAAACTCTACCCCTTAGTAGACACTTCTCAATCTCTCTATCCTTCCTTTGGCATACATTATTGCTAATCTATTTCTGTCTCTCTAACTTATTTGTATTTAAATTTTCTATAGATGGAGTAAAACAATATGTAGTATCTTTTGTCTCACTTCTTTCACTTAGCATATTTCCTTTTTTTACCAATGATGGAAGATTATTAATATATTACTATACCTACTGTTCATAGTTTGCTTTGGTTGTATTTTTGCCCAAATATCACCCTGATATTGACATCTTGTAACATTAACATGCATTTTTTCTGTTTCAGAGAAAAATATTCTTTTTTTTAAAAGATTTATTTATTTACTTTTATCCATTTTTACCCCCCTCCCCCGATTTTGCTGTTTCTGTGTCCATTCGCTGGGCAGTTCTCTGTGTCCGTTTCCTGCCCTCTCTTCGCATCCTTCTCCTCCTGTTTTCACTGGGATTCGATCCTTGGAAACTCTGATGTGGGAGAGAGGCATCCTACCGCCTGCACCATCTCAGTTCCTGGCTTTTTGGTGCGTCTCGTCTTGGCTCTCCCTTGTGTCACTCTCCTGTTACATCCTCATCTTGCTGTGTGTCTCGGTGGGGCCTGGCAGCGCACCCACGCGCAGGGGTCTGGGAGTTCACCCACTTGTGGGGTCTGACAGCGCACCCATGCACATGGCCTAGTGGCCCGCATGCCTTCTATATTTTTCTTTATTTTTACCAGGAGGTCCCAGGGATCGAACCCAGCTCCCTCCATACGGGAGACAGTCGCCCAAACATTTGAGCCACATCCGCCCCCAAAATATTCTTATATATGTACTATTAACCATTGTTAGGAAGGCTCTTTTCCAATCAATTTTTTTTTTTGAGGTACCGGGGCCAGGGATTGAACCCCAGACCTCGTTTGTGGGAAGCCAGTGCTCAACCACTGAGCCACATGGCTCCCCTGAATTGATTTTTTCATTTGTTTGCTTGTTGTTTGTTTTTTTGTTTTTAGGAGGCACAGGGGACCGCCCATGTGGGAAATAGGTACTCAACTGCTTGAGCCACATCCACTCCCTTAATCAATTTTTTTTGAAACATATTCATAAACCATATAATCCATCCAAAGTGTACAATCATTGGCATTTGGTATCATCACAGACTTTTGCACTCATCACTTCAATCAATATGAAAACACTTTCATTACTACAATAGTAATAATAATAATAATAAACCAAACAACAAAAGTCTACCTCTTAGTAGTCAACTCTCAATCTCTCTATCCTTCGTTGGGAGGTTTTGATTAGTGATTTAGTGCCTATACTAGTAATTGGTTTGTTGAAATCTTCTATTTCTTCTTGAGTCAATTTAGGTAGCTTATGTGTTTCTAAGAATCTGTCCATGTCATCTAGGTTATCTAATTTATTGGCATACAGTTGTTCATAGCATCCTCTTAAAATCCTTTTTATTTCAGTGGGGCCAGTAGTAACACTTCCCTTTTCATTTCTGATCTTCATTATTGGTATTGTCTTTTTTTTTCTTTGTTAGTCTAGCTAAAGTTTTGTCAATTTTATTGATCTTTTCAAAGAACCAGCTTTTCGTTTTGTTGATTCTCTCTATTGGTTTTGTTTGTTTGTTTTTGTTTATTTTCTGTTTCATTTATCTCCACTCTAAGCTTTGTTATTTCCTTCCTTCTGTTCCTTTTATGTTTAATTTGCTCTTTTTTTTCTATTTCTTCCACTTTTGGGGTTAGATCTGTCATTTGAAGTCTTTCTTCTTTTTTAATGTAAGCATTTAGAGCTATAAATTTCTCTCTTGGAACTGCCTTTGCTGCATCCCACCCATGTTTTGGTAGTCTGTATTTTCATTTTCATTCACCTCAAGATATTTTCTAATTTTGGTTCTGATTTCCTCTTTAAACCATTGGTTGTTTTAAAAGTATGTTCATTTCCACATATTTGTGAATTTTCCCTTTCTCCCTCTGTTATTCATTTCTAGCTTCATTCTATTGTGGTGAGTATATTGTATGATTTCAATATTTTTTAATTTGTTGAGACTTGTTTTGTAACCCATCATATGGTCTATCCTCAGGAATGATCCATGTGCACTTGAGAAGAATGTGTATTGTTTCTGTTGGGTGCAGTGCTCTATATATGTCAGTTAGTTCTAGTTGGTTTACTATATCATTCAAGTTATATAGGACATTCAAGTCCTATATAACTATATGTCCTCATTGATCTTCTGACTGGATGTTCTATCCATTTTTTCAGAGTGGTGTGTTAAAGTCTCATACTATTAATGAAGAACTGTCAATTTCTCCTTTCAAATCTGTATTTGCTTCATATATTTGGGGGCTCTGCTGTTAGGTGCATATATATTTATAAATGTTACATCTTCCTGTTGAATTGTCCCCTTTATCAGTATACAATAACCATCTTTGTCCCTCATAACTGTTTTTTACTTAGTCTATTTTATCCAATTTTAGTATAGTCATCCAGCTCTCTTTTAGTTACTACTTGCATGGTATATATTTTTTCCACCCTTTTACCCCCAACCTACTTGTACCTTTGACTTTAAAGTGAGTCTCTTGCAGACAGCATATAGTTGGGTCATGCTGTTATATCCATTCTGCCAATCTCTGCCTTTTGACTGAAGAGTTTAATCCATTTTACATTTAAAGTCACTACTGATAATACAGGACTTTCTTCTGCCATTTCGCTGTTTATCCTTTGTAAGTCTTACACCTCTTTTGTCCCTCACTTCTGTTAATGCCTACTTGTTATTTGATTTTTTAAAATATATATTGGGTGCATTCTCATTTTATCTAGACATATTTTTCATCTATTTTCTTTGTAGTTACCATGGGGTTAAAATTTAACCTCCTAAATATATAACAATCATGCTTGGTTTGATACAAAATTAACTTCAATAGCACACACATACAGTTTTCTTATATCCCACTGTGCCCCAACCATTATTTTTGTACTTGTTAGCACTTGTATCTTTGTACATTATATTTCCAAAAACCTAGATTTATCATTACTTTTTATGGAGTTGCATTTTAGCACCTGTAGGAAGTAAGAAATGGAGCTACATACCAGACAATACAGTACAATTATACTGACATTTATAACTATCCAAAAGGCTACCTTTCCCACAGGTCTTTGCTTCTTTATGCTGCTTTGAACCACTGTCTAGTGCCCATTCCTTTCAGTCTGATGAACTCCCTTTAGCGTTGCTTGTAGGGCAGGGCTAGCGGTGATGAATCCCTCAGCCTTTGTTTACCTGAGAGAGTCTTGATCTCTCCCTCATTTTTGAAAAAGAACCTCTCCAGATATAATATTCGTGGCTGGCAATTCTTTCCTTTCAGCATGCTAAGTATTTCAACCCACTGCTTCTTGCCACCATGGTTTCTGATGAGAAACGCAACACATCGCTTTTCTCTCGCAGCTTTCAGAGCTCTCTCTTTGTCCTTTGTGCTTGATAGTGTGATCGATATATTATCACGTGTGTTTTTCTTCATGTTTACCTGTTTGTTGTTCTCTACGTTCCTTGAATGTACGTATTCATGTCTCTTGCTAAGTTTTGGAAGTTCTCTGTCATTACGTCTTTGACTATTCCTTCTTCCCCTTTCTCTCTCTCTTCTCCTTCTGGGATTCCCATAATGTGTATATTGGTGTGTTTGATGGTGTCCCATAGCTGTCTTAGGCTATTTTCACTTTCAATATTTCTTTTTACTTTCAGCTTCTCCGCTTGACTCATTTTAAGATTCTTGTCTTCAAGTTCACTGAATCTCTTCTGCCAGCTCCAATCTGCTTTTGAAACCCTCCTGTACATTTTTCATTTCAGTTATTGTCGTCTTAAACTCCAGTAGTTCTGTTTGGTTCCTTTTTAAAATTTATGTCTCTCAGACTCTCTTATTGCTTATTCATTAGTTTTCTGATACCCTTCTGCATTTTCCTTCATCTCCTTTAGCATTTTTAAGATCATTTTTAAAGGCTTTTTTCAGTATATCCACATTCTCATCTTCTTCACTGGCATTTTCTGTTGTTTATCCTCTTTCTTTGTCTTGTACTCTTGTTGCACACTGTACATTTAACATTTTAAAATGTCAACTCTGGGATTTATTCCCCAAGATGTCTTTTTCTTGGTTTTGTAGCCAGCTGGAGATGACAAAGAGATTTTCTTGAGCTTCTGCCTTCCTATCAGGAAGGTCTGCCCAAGGCAAATGCAGTGTGGAGGGTTTTCCCTGTCCTTCTGGGTCTCTGCCTTGTCCTGGGCTTTTGCTTATTAGCTGTTTTGGAGTTTCCCCTGTTTACAGGAGTTTGCTTGTCCCTTCTGTTTCCCAGGAGACAGACCTCCCTCTCCCAGGTGTTGGA
Source organism: Cabassous unicinctus (assembly GCA_029593785.1). Lineage (NCBI taxonomy): Eukaryota > Metazoa > Chordata > Mammalia > Cingulata > Chlamyphoridae > Cabassous > Cabassous unicinctus. Next base: position 8,053 of record JAQZBX010029752.1, read on the forward strand.
AGCTGACAGGCCTTTGCCCCAGACTGTCAGCCTCTATGGTTTATTTGCATTCCTTTTGTTGTCTCACCCTACTTTTCCCTGGAGGCCAAATTCTGGGAGGAAGGTCACCATGGAGAGGACTTTACAAAGTCAGTATTTCCCAGCCAAATCAAGGCCACAAACCCATGAAGGGGGCACAGACTGGCTCCAAAGTGCCCTGAGGAGGCGTCAGGAAGGACGCCAAAATCTTCTCCAATGGCTGCCCAGAGCTGAGCATTCCTGGCCTGCCCAGCAAATACAGCCCTTCAGCTAACTGCCGGCCACAGCACTTAGGAAGTGCTGCATCTTTAAATCTCCACCACCTGCGCCCCTTTACCGGAGGGTTGAAACAATGACAGCCTTTGTCTGGGGCAGAATGGAAACAGTAGTTGCCTTTAGAGCTGGCCCCCCCCAGGGACCCTAATTAAAAGCTGTGATGAGCAATCAGGATCAGCCTTGCCCACTCCTGTTCTAGGGGAAGAGGATTTTTATGCCCCTTTCTGTCACCAGTGAGCTAGCCAGGGACTGAACCCCAAAGTGGTCTGCCACTAGAGTGGGGAATGGGTGCTGGCAGCCACCAGAGAAAGAGCAATTTAGAGTGCTTTGCCATAGTTTATCAACCTCTTCCTCCTGCTCTTCCTCGGATGCTTTACACAGTTCTTCTGGCCTCTGGGGTTTCAAAATAGTTGTTCCAGACAGTTTTTACCTGTTTAATAGTTGTTTTGATGGAAGGACTGAGTCTGGGAGCTCCCTATTCTGTTATCTTCCCTGGAAGTCTCCCTGCAAATAATGTTTTTAAAAAGCAGAAACTATCTCCTTTACCTGTGATGGTAAGGGATAGCCTACAGGAACTCAAATACCGCTTTCAACATTTTAAATTTCTGTTTAGTAATTGTGCTTGTAATTTGTTTGAAGAATTTTATGACTATTAATGATTTATCAGAGTATTAATTTTCTTTTAGATGTGTTATTTAAAGGGTTTGTTCCATCCTTTAAGTGATTCATTTTTTAATTGACTTTTTTTTCCTGATTACATAAGGAACACATGTTCATTGTAGATAATTTGGAAAAAATGAAGAGCATATAGAAGAAAATAAAAACTTGAATGCAAATGGTTTTTTAGCCTGTCAAATATTCTTTTTAAAAAATTTGAAGGTAACAAATATAATTTTAGAACCATTCCTGAGATTTAATCTGTTCCATAGAGGTTTCTCCCCAGAATAATCCAAGAGGAATTGATGGCTCTTCTATATTTCACTTAGTTAGACATGGTATAGTATGTATATGCAGATATGTGTTACACACATATACATGTAAATCCATATGTAGACACATATGTAATAGATATTTTATGATTTTCTATTTGCTCCACGTCTCTGCTGGCACATGTCTTCCATTTCTCCTTTGGGGCACTCAGTTCTCTCCCGTGGGCCCCTCACCTCTCTGGATCACTCCTGATCTGGCACCCTATTCCCCTAGAAAACTGATTATTTCAGTTTGGGCATGTGGTTCAAGGAAATTCCCTCAGATGACTCTCTCTTCCTTAAGAGGAAGAGGAAGCCTGAACCCTTGCAGACATCAGCAGCCATCTTGCTCCAACATGTGACAACAGACTTTGGTGAGGGAAGTGACTTACGCTTTATGGTCTTGTTACTGTAAGCTTCTACTCCAAAGAAATATCGTTTATAAAAGCCAACAGATTTCTGGTATTTTGCATCAGCACCCCTTTGGCTGACTAATACACAGCCTTTGCACATATTCTAATGGGTGTGGACATTAAAACATGCCATATACTCATTGTGGGTTAAACCTCTGTGGAGTAAAACTTTCATTTTCATTTAACTGTTTATAACAAAGAAAAAATAAATTTTGGGTTTCATATAATAAACATCAAAAGTGACTACCTCACACCAGTCTATAGATGAATCAGGGTTGTTGCAGAGTTTCCTGTAAAAGCATTTCACATCTTGATTCTTCACATCTGGACCAAAGAGTTCCTGTACTGCTACATAAAACTTGTCATAATCAATTGCATCTGCATTAGAACAAAGTATAAAAAGCATCAAATTCCAAGGACTGTATTGTATCTTTCAACTGCTTTTTCTATTTCCTAACCTTCTATTTCCTCACTTCAACCTATAAAAACCAGATTCTTCTGCATTTTAAACATAATTTCTTTGGAACATAAGTAGGCCTCCTAGCTAAAATATTACTGTCAGAAGAAAATATTTTACTCTGGTGTTTGGTACCTTCTCCAAAGCTTTTGTTTCAACTATTTTAGGAGTTCTGTTCAGAAACATAATGATAAGAAAGTAAATTATTTCTTTCCTATTGGGAAAGTTTTACCAGTTGGGAGTCTCTGCTAGAGTTCATCTTGGGTGGAAGGTAGAAGTGAACAAAGATCAATTCTTGACTGGTTCTTTGACACTGTGTTAAAAAAAACAAAGACACATGCACACAACACACACACACACACACACCATTGCTTGAATCTTGATTTTGTCAAATGTGGTTATTCACTGGGGTAAGACTGAGTACAAAAAATGAGTTAGACACAAAAATCCCTTAAACTGTATAGACAATACCAGATTCTGTCACTTAACAAAAATATGTTGTGCATCACCTATGAATCAGAACTGAGCTGGTCACTGGACTTAGAAGGGAAAACTATATAGATAAGATCTCTGTCCTAAGAAACCTACATTCTAGTGGGAGAAACAGAAAATTAACAAGTAAACGGACAAAATATTTATAAATTGTGACAGCTAAGACTAATTAATGGAGACAGACATTAAATTAGTAATTATCTATGTATAAGGTGAGAAGTAGTTGTGCCATCAAAGAGCAGGATGCTAGAAATATTCTCTGTCTTAACCTGATTGGTTAAGTTGGTAGTTACAAAGGTCAAAATTTACTGAGCTGTATACTTAAGATTAATGTACTTTATGGACTTTACCATATGTACCATATGTACCGTATGTACTCAGTATCAAAATGAAAATAATGATTCTAGATTGAGGTTAGTGCTAGGAAGGAAACAAAGAGGGACCTGTGATCAATTTAGGAGTATGGGGGGGCCTCAGCAAAGACCCTCAGGGAAGGCCCCCAGGGAAGACTGAGGAGGTGGGTAAAATTAAGCTGAGATCCAATAAGCAAAAAGGACTCAGTCCTGTGTAAAGCTGAGCTGACAAACACAAAGACCCTGAGGCTGGAGAACACTGGGCTTGTTCTGGGAAGGTCAGTGAGAATGGAGCTTCCCAAGGTGGGAGAAAGTGCTGTGAGGAGGATCCGAGCAGAAGAGGGCCCGGCTCTAGCCAGAAGCTTTTATTTCATTCTGAGCATGATGGCAAGCTATCACTGGAGGATTGTGAGCAGGGAAACGGCGTGATCTAGCTTAAAATTATTTAAAGCACGTGGCCGTTGTGAGACGGCATCAGTGAAAGCCGTCAAAGCAATGAAGGGCTAGTGCATCAGCCCAGCGCTCAGATGACGGAGGCTTGAGCCAGGGTGGTGGCGAAGGAGATCGCGCATCCCGGGCTGCAGTGGAAAGGCACATGTGTGCCTGTTTTCCCAACTTAATTACTAACAATGCCCCCTTCCATTCCTGAAAGTGTCCACAGTTGGGTAAGAAGTGACATTGGCATCCTGGAGAGAGCACTGGAGATGACAAGATACAGCTGGAGGTAGGATTGAAAGGACTTGCCAATGGATTAGAAGTTGTTGGGAGTAGAAGTGGTGAGTGAAGGAATCTGGAACAGTGGTTCTCATGCAGGGAAGATTCTGACCCCCCAGGGGATATTTGGCAATGTCTGGAGCCACGACTGGGGTCAGGGTGCCACTGGCATCTGGTAGGTAGAGGTCGGAGATGCTGCAAAATACCCTGCAATGCACAGGCCAACTCTCCTCCCCCACCACCTCCCTACACACACACACACACACACACACACACACACACACACACACACACACACAAAACCACCACCAAAGAATTGTCCAGGTCAAAATGGCGAGAGTGCCAAGTTTGAAAACCCCTGTTCTAGAATGACACTCAGGTTTCTGGTTTCAAAACTCTGTGAATGTTGGTACAATTTGCCAACATAGGGGTGACTGGAGAAGCACCAGGACTCCTGGGGAAAATAAAGCATTCCATTTTGGTCATGTTACGTTTGAAATTGCTACGATACATCCAAATAGTTTTTAGCCGTTTTAAATTCACACCAACTAGTCCAAGATATGCATCCCACTTTAAAGCCACCGGATGACAATGATCAGACGTTCCTTTCCTGGGATTGATTTTAATTCTTTCAATCAGATTATTGACAAGAAGATTTAACAGCAATTTGACTTCGGCAAATTTCTGCAGTCTACTTATTGCCATTTTTGATGTAGACACTGTTTCATTAAAAACATTCGCTCTACTTCTTAGCTTCTTACCTACAGTGAGAGCTATACTCTGTATTTCCAGCATTATTAGTGAATATGAATTCATGCCAGACAGTACTAGCAGCCTCATGGAAGATTATATTTCTCCCTTCTTCGTAATCTTTCAGACTAGTTCCTCTGTCATAGAAGGTAATTTGTCGAGCAGTACTTAGTATTTAGCAAATCTTAAAAACTGCCAAGGGGACTTTCAATGTGACTTCGTGATTATAAGCTTCTAGCTGAATGCAGGGTTATTTTGTTTATTTAGCACACAGAGAAGGAGTTACTGGAACACCAAGTTCTGTGCTTGCCCAAGGGCTGCAAGGCCTTCAAGGCACCCACAGTTAAAAGGTGGGGAAGGGAAAGGAACAGACACATAGCTCAGCAGGTTAAGTGTATCAGTGAATTCCTCAAGAGGAGAATCAAACGTATTAACAGTGCAGAGGATGGCTTTGCATGACAGAGTTTGGAAGTTTTTAAAAAGAGGTGACATTGATTTGGGTACTGAAGGATCAGCAGGAGTTTACAGGTAGAAAAAGGAGGAAAAGCATTCCACACTGAGAGAATGACACATGCAAAATTAGTCATCAAGGGTATGACATGCTTGGAAATGCTTAAAAGACCCTGTTAGGGCAGAAGGGGCATGGAGGGAGGTGCCAGGAGCTGCAGTTGGAAAGGCAGGTTGAGGTATGGCTGCAAATGGCCCCGGATATCAAACTAACATATGTGGGTTTTCCAGGGGTGCTAACGAGCAGAAATGCAGTGGATTCCATTTCTTTTTTAAGGAAAAACTCTTGGCGGAAGTACAGAGAGTAGTTGGAGGAAGGAACAGCTCTGGGTGAGAAGACTATTATATTAAGAAGTTTTTGTAACAACCTAAGAGAGATACCACAAAATAGTCCAAGGTTATACGAAGATTGCTGGCTTAGGTGACTAGGTAGGTGGCGTTTATGCTGGAAGACAGAGAGAGCACAAAGCACAGCTCAAGAAGCTGGTAAAAGAAGCAAAGAAAAAACGAGAAGGGAAGAAAATAGAAGAGTGGCATGATGAAAGACACAGGAGGAGAAAGTTCCGTGAAGTGGCGGCAGCTAACAATGTTAATGCAATGAAATGGCCAAATGGGCTGGAAAATGAAAAGACCTTACTGAATCTGGCAACCATATTAGATTATTGAATACTTTGGTAAAGGAAGCCAGATTTGAGAAGACTGAAAATTAAGTGGGGGACACTCTATCAAGAATGTTTTAGTAAAGAAGCAAAGGAGAGACAGAGAGTGGTATCTTAAAGGGAATGGAAAGTCAAGGTCAGGACATTTGAGTATATATTTAGACTGAGAAGAGAAAGCCAGTGGAAAAGGAGATTTTAGTTGTTGTAGCAAAGTGATAGCCTTGCGGGGCAGGGGATGGAAGGAAGGGCAGCTGCTCCAGGTAATGTCAGTGGAGGGGAGGGAGTTTGAGAGAATTCTTGTCTTCTGGCCTTACTTTCTGTATGATGTTGGAAGCTTGGCTAAAGGAAGCAGAAATTGGGAAGAGGAATCAGAAAAAGGGGTAAGGGTTTGAAAAGCAATTACAGAGAGAGCTTAAATGAACTTGCTAGGAACAAGTAAAGGTTTTGTCGAGTAGTTTAGAAATCTCAGCCAAGTTCATGATCATCTAAAGAGCACAGCTAAAAGGTTTGAATCTTAGCTCTAACACTTAATAGTTGAGTGACTTGGGCAGATGACCTATCTGTACTTCCAATTTTTCACAAATAAAATGGGGATAATAGTAATAATTATCTATTATAATTGTCATGAGAATCAAATTAAATTGTTTATTAAAGTGACTTGTAAATTATTAGCACTGGTCAAATAATACCAGTTTGGGTTTGAACACCCAAAGTCAACATTTTCATTTATATATGACTATATATCGGGGCACCATAAGAGCCTGGCTGTGCTGTCTGCTCAGCAGTTATATGGGTCTTACTCCTTCTAGTGCAATTTCAGGGTTCGTTCTCTTCACTTCTGACTGCATGCTCCAAAGCTGCACACTATGCCATTCCCCTTGAATTCTGACCATGGTGGTATATTTTCAGTTCTGCTGCTAATACCCCTGGAAGACCACTGCCCACCACAGCCCCCTTATCTTGGCATGCTCAAGATCATTCCAGCCTAGAGACATGGGGAGAAGCCCAGACAATGGAATTATGGTGACACAGGAACTTTCACCCTGCTCATGAAAGCCCTTCTGATCTCATAATGCCCTGAAGTAAATTGCTTGAAGGATGCGATGGTGGCACCTGTGGCTTGCTGAGAGCCCTAGGTCTAACAGTGAACCATCAGATAACAGCGCCTACCGAAGAAGCCTCAGCTTGCCATTTAATCCAACCCCCTCGTTTTACAGTTGAGACTACGAACGCTCAGAGGAGTTAAGAAGCTTGTCCAAGACCACTTAGATATTTAGGGACAGAGTCAGAACTGGAACTGAGAGCTTCAGGCTCCCCATTGTGTTTTTGCTGTTAAACTCTTATGGCTTAAAACAGTTCCCAGTTCTAATCAATAGACCCAACATAAATGCCCTGTAATCATTGCTCTTACCTTCTCTTTGGATAAACAAGCCTAATTTTTCATCTCTTTTCTGGGCCGCTGTGCGTTCAACCAATTTTCCAAACCCCTTCAATGCTTCCCTGAAATTGCTAATCTGAAGTGCAAGGGCAAAATCCCTATTTTCCCTGGTGTACATAAGGACACGGGGAATCTTTCATTTCTTTACAGAAATAATCATACAAATTTGCCAACTTGAAAACCCTTCGAGTTGTTACAATTCCTCCCTGCTGTCTTAACTTTTTCCCTTGGTCCCATTCCTTTGATCTTGAAATCCCATTCTGTGGGTAGGAGTAAGACTTGCCACGAGGATCTTAGCAGAGAGGAAAGCTGGCTTTGGTCTAATGCATTTCATATGGGAAGACATTTCAGTTAAATTCCTGACCTCATAATGTTACCAGTGGCCTGTATATGGTCCTCATCGCATCATAATGTCTCTGAAACATCCTACTTCCTTCATAAGGTGGAGTTTGAGATTTCTTTTCCCATAGTTTGTGGTGTGTGTGTGTGTGTGTGTGTGTGTTAGATATACATGACTGTGAAAGGAGATTAATATAAAAATTTAGAAGCAAACCCAAACTTAGCTGCGTCAGGAGAGACTAATATTGTCACTGCTAGAGAAAGGCTGTAGGGAAAATAGGTGGAATGGTTTCTCCGAGCCATAGTTTGGCTCCAGCTTCCCTGGGTATAAGAGCTCATATTTGGAAGTCAGTGGGCAAGGCCACGTCATAAGGCCCATGGCTGGGACCTCAGTGGGTCTGAAGTATGGGCCAAGTACCAGCCATCTGGCAGAAATCCTGTTAGGGCCATTGGGTGCTCTGCATTTTCGGCCTCTGAGTTCACCATAGCCAACCTCCAGTTCTCAGCACAAGTCAATGAAGAACTCCTCTGGGGTGAAATGAATACTCTCAGTGGATGCACATGGCAGTGTGCATCGGACGGGCAAGAGCTTCAGCTGTGCTTGGCCCTGGTCAGCCAGGTACTGCTAGGACTCTGGGCCATGCTCACCCAGGCATTTTCAGGAGTGAAAATGAGGTAGAGCAGAAGGAATTTTGGTAATGACAGTCCTCCACTGTCACTCTTGGGTCACAGTGCTGCAGTCTGGACTGGTTCCTTAGATGTCAGGGGCATGGCTGTCCTGTGCGCTCTCCCTTCACCATTATTTGGAAAGTCCCTTATCTTCTCTTCCATATCCTATGGCTTTCTTTTCCATGATTTATTCCCTCATTTTGGTGGCTCACATCCAGAAATAGTGCGAGGAATATAAAGTTTTGATACCGCGCTTATCCTTTGGCTTCTAGTCAGAAGTTCATTCTGTTTTTAAAATTCTGTTCTGTTTTTATTTTTTCCCTCTCAGGAAGCTTATAGATGTTATTTTTGTCCCCAGTGTGCAAACTTTCACTGTGATGGGTGTTGATGAGCATTTATTTATCTGTCTATATGTATATACAGTATATATTACACAGACCATAACCACCCAATTTCCTTCAAGAAATTGAATGTTTATTGTTCTCTATCTTCTTGGTCACCCAAACTCTGCCTTTAAGAGCAAGGTTATAAACAGGACTTTATTTATAAAACAAATGTAAGGATTTGGGGAGTATGTGGTCAGGGACACAGTTTATGCTGATTCCTACATCTTGCACATCTGAGGAGTATGTATTCAGAAGGAGAATCGACACTCAGAACTTGATGGCATGCCAGATCTTTTTTTCTTTTTTTTAAGTTCAATTACACACTGAATTACATTTCCTAAGGCAGAAAAGGATGCAGCTATGTTTGGCAAGATTTTCTATAAGGGCTCTTCTGCTTCTTATCAGGGACCAAGGTTAGAGAAGCCAGGGAAGGATGCATTCAAAGGCCTGGGAAGGAGATTCCTTGACTGAGTCAGGGTGGAAATTCTCAGCTGATGTGTGCACGACAAGCACAAGACTAGGATTATCAGTAACTCCAAGCAAGAATGGCAGATAAAACCTTGTCTGAACTCCCTCCCAGAGCCCCCTTGAACTCTGCAAAGGTTTTGTTTGGGGGTAATAAAGATTGTGATGCTTTAACGCTCCATTATAGAAGGACCTCTTTCTGCTTTGGAAGATGTTCCATGATACATCAGGTTTTGAAGAAGTCCCACATTTTAAAGGAATGTCCTGGCCAGCCCATGCAGGAGGATGTGCTGAGGCACTGGAAATCGGCTTGGCACGCAGTAACCCATTTTCTCCTTCAAACTACTTAGAAGAAGGCAACAAGGTCATTAGGATGTTAAAGAGATCCTTAGTGAGCACTTCTTTAAAGAGACGTGTCAAAGTAATCTACCATGACTTTTCCCTACTTCTTTCCACCCAAGATGGACTGAAGGGGAGAGACGGGCTGGCCAGCGCCAGCAGAGCAATTCCCGAGTTTGGTGGGTCAAGGATGCAGGCATGTTTCCAGAGCCCAGATGCTAGACCCTGAGAAGCAGAGCCAGACTGTGTCCTTTATGGAGTGACCACACTGGAGAAGATTGCTGAAAGGGTCTAGGGGACCTTAACCAGGAGCTAAGGGAGAAATCCAAGCCCCTGCCAAGGGAGTTGTGGAAGGAAGATGCCCAGTGATCCCAGGTTCTCTAGAGAACTCTTCAAATCACCCTAGAAGAGAAAATTAGCATTTAAAATCTGCTACAGCCAGATAGCACCAACACCAGATGACAATTTTACCAATTAAGGGAGACTTTTCTTTGCAATCTTGAAGGGGCCCAGAGGAGCAGGTACAGGTGGTGGGTGGAGGAAAGGGGAGAAGCTCAGTTGTTATTGTAGAGCGAGTTGCTACAACATGGTGTTGTGGGAACACAGGTTCAGCACCCAACAGAAACTTTCAGCAAATGATCCCTTTATTACTTGCACAGTATAAACCGCCCAGAAAGGGCAAATAATCTCTTTATCACTTATACAACACCAAGAGTCCAAAAGAGGAGGAGATGAAGTCCCATCCCAGAGTGGCCAGCTGGCAGCTCCACACGTCCAATTTCCATATCATAAAAGGGAGACAATCTGTAATGTTTGAGTGCGTTTTTATCCATCCTGGGGAGAGGAGGCTCTGCCACTGAGAATTCCTGCCTTAATTAGTGTGGTGGTTTATAGTAGTAAGTACCCCAGGAAAACATGTTCTTAAATTCAATCCATTCCTATGGGTGAGAACCCACTGTAAGTAGGACCTTTTGATGAGGCTACTTTAGTTAAGGTGAGACCCAGCTCATTCAGGATGAGTCTTAATCCTATTACTGGAGTCCTTTACAAGAGAATGAAATTCAGACAGAGAGAGAAAGCAACGGAAGCAAGAAGCTGAAACAAAGAAACCCAGAATAGAAAGGAGAGACCAGCAGTCACTGCCATGTGCCTTGCCATGTGGCAGAGGAGTCAAGGATCGCTGGCAGCTGGTCTTTAGGAAGACAGGCTTGCCCTGATTTGGACATTTTTCTGGACTCTAACTACGAGCGAATAAATTCCCATTATTTAAGTGGAAGCATTTTATGGTCTTTGTTTTAAGCAGCCTAGGAAACTAAAAGAATTAGCGTCTGGGGCTGCTTCTTCCTGGTTTCTGGGTTTAAGGAGGTCTGTCCAGGCCTTTTTATTAGATTGAACATCTCCCCCAGGTTGTGGAATGGCACACAATAGAAAAGGAGGTGGGAGTAGCAGAAGGCCAGAGGATGGCCACTTAGTGTGTGTCTGTGACATCCCAGAGAAGGAGGTGGGGGGCAGTGAGGTCAGGGCAATGGCTTAACAGGTATCTCTACTTCCTTATCCACTGCCTCCCTTCTTTTCCACCACAGAAGTTCTCCAGGCCTGAAGCAGTTTCTTTTGTTTGTTTGTTTGGGGGGGGAGGGGAAATGAGTGAGTTTTAAATGAGATGAGTATTAAACTTTCAATATTACAATGGTCTGGACTTTATATCAGCAGAAAGTGACCAGAAACCTTCTCCGGGTTTAGGACCCACCAAAGTCTTATCCAAGCTCATGGAAGAACAGGTAGAAGGAAGATGTTTGAAAGGAGTAGTGGGGAGAAAAGTAAAGTTACTTTTTGCTGGCACCTTCCAAGTCCAGCTTGTTCAGTAGATTGGTTACATCTGTTTACTTCTACTTGGAGAGAGCAGTACCCAAGCACAATTCCTACTTGCTTTTCAAGTTGTAATATTTTGCCATTATCCTATTACACAATTCTGAAATTGATAGAAACATATCATAATTGACAAACAGAATATGTGCTATCATTGCTTATTTCTGTCAAGCATAGTACACATACTTAAATTTCATTGTACTTTAAAATATCATCCAAGTTTCCATCCTCTTAGTCCTCCTCTCCCACAGGTGTTGCCCCGGCCTTACTGTCTGATGAAGTGAAAGCCAACGTCCTTTTACTGAAATGGCCTCTAAGTCCCTGCAGGATCTGGCCCTCCCCCCGCCCGCCTCTCTGCCCTCATCCCCGTTACTCCGTCAGCTCCAGCCACACTGGCTTCCTTGTTTTGTTCCAACATGCCAAGTACTGCCCCACCTCAGGGTCTCTGCGTGTCCTCCGTGCCTGCGGAGCTCAGGGAGGCTCTCCATAACCACTCTGTACAAACAGCCTCTTCCCCCTCTCCCCAGTGCTCCTTTCCTGCCTCATTTTTTTCACATCTGACACACTACACATGTACTTATTTGATTATTGTCTGCTCCCCCATTACTCCCAAGGTAAACTGCATGAGGGCAGGGACTCAGCACAGAAGAATGAATGAATGAATGTTTTAGAAAAAAGATAGCAGGTTCTTCATTCATTCAACTACTATGTAACGGAGATTTTTAAACAAGGTAACACTGATGGAAATTCCTTAGGCCCATGAAACTTGCTTGAACAATACCCCGGATATGCATCCGGGCTCCACCGATCGCCACCATGGAACGGTCAGACCACCCCTAGTAAAGCTTAACCCAAACCCCCTTAACGCCAATGCTAGCCGCAAACATTAGCTTCTGGAATGTTGCCTGCTTGCTCTGCTGGATATAGATAAAACAGACATACATTTGAAATTGCCAATCACCCTCTCTGGCGCGAGAAAAAATGATTCTTTGTTTAAAATTGACCAGTCTGGTATTTGGGCGCGAAAAAAGTTGCTTAATCATGCTGACCCTGCTAAAATCCCCTATAAAAACCCACCGTGGGAAGCCGAAGGTGCTTCTCTCCAGACTGCTGGAGGGGGCCCCGGCCGGCCGGAAATAAAGGTTCCTACATTGTCCACATTGACTGGGTGCTGAATTTCTTTCTGTATGAAGTGTTCCACTTCAACTGTTTACTGAGAACTTACCCACACACAGTGGACATTAAACATACAAAACTTGTTCACAGGAGTAGATGGGTTAGATGGTCGCACAGCTGACAAGTCCAGAACAGAAACCTTGAAAGAGTCAAGGTTTTGAAGGCGAGCAGACCAGAACAGAAACCTTGAAAGAGTCAAGGTTTTGAAGGCGAGCAGACTGCTCCGCAGCTGCTCAACACCCCGAGGCAGGATGGACCAAGCGGATTACAGTCTATCTTCAGGGACTTTGGAATGGGGATTCTTTGAAGCTAGTCCTTAATGGTCTTTTTAACAGAGGTGGGAGGGGTAAACACAGTGGTGGAGAGAAATTTCCTTGTCCTTCCACAAACATGCTTACCACCCGGGCCCAGGACGGCCTGCGGGTCTGGCTTAGGACCGCCGTCCTCTGTGGCACCTTATTAGGGACTGTGCGAGGGCAGAGGCAGAAGCGGCCCTGCAGCGTGTGATCACGTTCACAAGCTATATTTGACTTGTACTATATTTTGCATTCCTGCTAGGGAAAAGGCAGAGTGAAAAATGTGTGCTGTTCTAAATAAAGCGCCCGCTTCTCTAGACCTGGAAGATTTAGGTTGGAAGCTGTTGGGGCACAGCCGAGGCAGTCACCTTCAGTTAAAGCTTCAGCTCGGTAATAGGGCAGGCCAGCCCCGGCTGCAGAGTGGGACAGGAAGGACAATACTGGTAGGCCTTGGGGCCCAGTTTGGGGCTTAACCTGTTACTCACAGTGTTATGCAGTTTCCTTCCTTCTCTTATCCCGAGGCTGAGGGTGGCCAGCTGCAGCAGACCCTTTTATAAGCCCCTGCAAGCCCAGAGGCACTCAGTGAAATCAGGGAGGCTGCTCTCTGTCACTTACCTTTTTTTCCCCTCAGTTTCCTTTGCAGAATGTTTGACTGACACCTTTTCAATGCTTTCCTTTTCTTTTGTTTGCATTGAGCACATGAGGTTAGGGTGGGCATTGTAGGCTGTCTGTCGGTGGGTCCTTACTGCTTCCTGAGAAGAGAAGAGAAGCCTAGGTCCCTCATCCAACCCTCTCCCTAGCACGTGATGGTGTAACCCAGGGTTATGAATTAACAAATAAATATTTATGACTACAAAATCATTATATGGATGCCTTTATATTATGAAATAGCTAAAGGTTAACATCTGAAATCCCTGAAACTGGCTGGTTTTAGCCTAGACCTGCTCTGGTGATGGTCATTCTAAACAGGTCTCACCCGTTTAGGGCTACCCTAGACTTAGCCTCACCCTTGTGTACGCTTACTAATGGGATGGTAATTGTAGACTGAACTTACCCCTTTTACGGTTATTTCAGAACCAGGCTCTCCCTTGTGTATACGCGCCATCGTGGTGAGAACCACTCCACCTTCCCGTTTGAATCCATGAACACTGCTCCCCGGTACAGGGAAGGCAGAGTTGAGACACCCCTGCCTGCTGCCCCGCTGCCGGCGTTAATCAAGCCCCCTCCCGGTGTGGCCTCCAGTTCATCTGCTCTGGGCTAGCACCCAGAGGGGCCCCTGCAGGGTTTCCTCCAGCAGGTGCTTGGAAATAGTTATGAATGAACGATTACACAGGGCCATTGGGTGCCAGGTGAACAAGTGAATGTGCGAACAGACACGACGCGCTCAAGCCCGGGCCGCGGCAGCACTGCCATCTCCCCCTCTCGCCCGACAGCGGTCCGCGCCCGCCTTTGCACAGAGGAACCCGGATGGAGAGGCCCCCGTCCAGAGGGGGCGTGGCCACGGGGGCGCGTCGCGCGGGGGGCGTGGCCACGGCAACGCACCGCCCGGGGGCGTGGCCGCGGGGCGGCCGGGCCGCAGGGGCTGCTGGGCGTCCCGCCTCGCCTCGCGGTCCCGGCGGCGTTCGACGGCGCAGCCCGAGCCCCGCCCAGCGCCGAGCGCCCGCCGGGTCATGTACTCGGGGAACCGGAGCGGCGGCCGAGAGTCCTGGGAGGGCGGCGGGGGCGCGGGCGCCGAGGGCCGGCGGGCGGCGGGGACGCTCAGCGCCGCGGCCCTCTTCAGCGCGGGCACGTACGAGCGCCTGGCGCTGCTGGCGGGCGCCGTGGGGCTGCTGGGGGCGGGCGGCAGCCTGCTGGCGCTGGCCGTGCACTGCGCGTGCCCGCGGCTCCGCACGCCCACCCACCTCTTCCTGGCCAACGCCAGCCTCGGAGACCTGCTGGGCGCCGTCTGCGGAGTCGCCTTCACCTTCGTCTCCTGCCTGAGGAACGGCTGGGTCTGGGGCGCCGCGGGCTGCGCGTGGGACGGGTTCGGCAGCAGCCTCTTCGGTGAGTCGGGCCGGGAGCGGGAAGCGCCCCCTGGTCCACGCCGCCTCCCCGCGGGCCCCCGCCCTGCCCCGGCCCGCGACCCCCAGCTGCACGGCCTGCCCCCCCCGTCCTTGCCTCGTCCCCTCCTGCCCCGCCGCCGAGCACGGCCCGGGCCCCCCGCCGACGCCGACCCCAGCCCTTCCGCGCTCCCCGTGCCCCTCGGAACTCCACTTCCTCTGTGCCTCTCTCCAGCCCGCGTCTAGCTCATCTCATTTCTCCTGTTTCACCTCCTCATACAACTCACCAGGGCACGAAAGCACGGCTTTTATTACACTTTGAGGAAAGAAACGGGGGGCTGCAGGGTAACGAGGTTCAAGAAATGCAGTGATTAACGCGTGAATGTTGGAGGGGGTGACGGAAAGAAATGTAATTCAAATCCTGTCGTCCCCCCCCTCCCCAAAATGAGGGGGTAGAAGCCTAAAAGAGCAATGTAACTTTTTAAAAACTTTGCTCATTAGCAACTGTAAATCTTTGAATGTTTCTTAGGGAGTGAGAGTTTAATTTAGGACTTTAGAATGCAAATTGGCATGTGCCCTATAAGCTACTTTAATGTATTTTTTTCCTTATAGGTTCTGTGAAACCAAAATCTAAGGTGAGATTACAAATGGCTCAGAGAATTCCAACTCAGATGAACAAATAATTAGCTCTGTAACCAATAGATTCATTAAAGCAGAACTTGATTGTTAATTGAAGATTATTTCTACAGTACTCCCAAATACTTATGGAAGAATTAAGTTTCTCTGAGACTTGGCATTTTGAAGGATGATCAAGCCAGCATATCATTGAAGACATGATTTTCTAAGCTTGGAAAATAAATTATTTTTTGTGTGCTCCAGGAATTCCATTTGTACAAAGAATTGCAATAGAAATGTGTATTTCTCAGGTCTTAACTTTCCACTTCTGTCCTGAAATCCATAGATAATTTATTACTGCTTTTATCTTCACAGGTTTTGGAGAACAAAATCTTTGTAGCATTTTCAAAAATATTTTCTTATTCACCAACCTGCTATGCCGTGACAAATTCAAATATATTTATTATGATTCATTTTTAGATATTTTTGGGAAACAGAATGTCAACAATTTTGATTTCCTCTATATGATTGCATCAATGATTCTGATACCATTCCCCTGTGCTACTGTTAAGCATTAATCTGGGAATTTCATTTGTACAGAGATTTGAAACTTCAAGAGGGGGCTGTAAGTGTATGGTGGCAATGCAGGTGGCTATGTTATTACACCTTTTATATTATTTAAAAATACTGATCAGGCAGTTTTTAAGGTAGGACTAAGCTTTGAAGAGGGTGATTCAAGCCCAAGCCAATAATGCCACCAGGATGGGCCACAGGTGTTTGGTCCCAGACGTGAAAGTTCTTATTTCCACAAAGTGTCTTTTCTGTGCTGGGAAATTCTATTTTTATGCCTTCTCTGTGCCTGGGAGTTTGAAAGCAAGGGTGTATTAATTTCTTTTTTATTACTAGCATCTCTCCTCTTTCCGCACCTCTTCGCTCTACTTGCCCCACCCTCTTGGGTCTCCCTGTTTCCTCCTCCTCTTTGTTCTCCTTCACCATCCCTGCTTGGTTCCATCCAAGAGATTTTCTAATGCTAGAAATGTTCATCACACAGCATTTTCCTGAGTGCTCTTGGCATTTAGTTAGTGCTCTCAACCATGACTTTATCCCTGTTTTTAAATTAGAGGTGGAAACTCCGGGGAGCAGTCTGAGACTTGTTTAAGCCTAGGAGACAAGTCAATAATGGGGTTATAAGGGAGCTCAAAAAGTTCTTGGCAAAAACTAAGAAGTTCTTGCCTGGAGTAAGGTCCAAGGTTTGTGCTTCTAGTTTAAGGTTAAAGATGAAGATTTCGGGAGGCTCCTTCCCTCATTGTTATCCCTGAGTAAGAATTAACCAACCATAGCAGAGGAAATTTTAAAAAGCTGCAAGTGGCTGCTTCCTCCAGAGGCTCCTGGCCTGTTGACACAAGAGTGGGTTGTGCTCTTGATTCGGTGGCTAACAGACTGTACTTTCTCCCAAGTCACTTAATCTCTCTAGCTGTCAGTATTCTCATCTCTATTATAGAATAGTTGAGCAAAGTGTTCTCTCAGGTCTCACCCTGCTGTGTCTTTTGATGACTCCTCTGATATCTGTAAGTTAGAAAGGTGCCTGGTCTTAGCATTTAGGGCGTTGTCCTCCCTCCTTACTCTATGCTCAGCTCTTATCTATTCCCTCTAAGCTAAGAATAAGCTTGTCCTGTGGTCATGCTTCCTCAGATAACCTCATGGGTTCTGTCTCCTTCTTTACATCTTGCCGGAAAAAGTCAGAATAAATATTTCAGACATACTTAAATAAATAGATGAATGGGCCAGGCAACTGTTTCATGCTCTGCTCAATTCCAGGTTTCTCAGAGAATGCTGAAAATAAATGAAACCCCTAATATTCTTGAGGCAGAGGCTTTGACTAGACAGACTATTAAGATTGTAATTTCAGTTAAACTGACCAGTTCAGTGAACTAGTCAATTTAAGTTCCAGTTGAATGGCTTGTTTTACTAATGTCCAAAATAATTAGTTACCTTAGTCTAGGCAGGCCCAGCTTGTGCTGATCTAGATTTCAGTAGGTTAAACAGAAAGGGAAATCAGCTTAAAGAATTCTCACTCTCACTATATGATGATGAGTGATAGATACAAGAGCTCTTCTAACAGTGTGGTGTGTGAAGGCAGAGTTCACACATAGGTACCGGGAAGTGAAAGACTTGCAGGTGAGTATGCCCTCCCTTCAGTACCTTGACTGTCCATCTCTGGCCACACCTAGTGGCAAAACAGGTGTTCTGCACATGGAATATAAACTAATATTATCCTGGAAGTTAACCAGGAGAGCCTTTCTTAACTACCACCTCCATCCCTTCCAAACCAAAAATAAAAAACAAGTTAATTTTGCAAGAGGATGTTTAGGTAGACCTATTTCTTGGGATACAGAGACTCAGGGTTGCAGAGACAAAGTCTGGCAAAATACAAAAGTCACTCTCTTCAATGATAGAAGTGAGTGTTATTTATAATCTATTTCAGCATTTGAGCCCAGGAATTTTCCATTTTTTGCTTACCTCTACAAAACACACGTGCTTGTGGACATTCATGTCAAGAATTGTTTTAAATAAATACCGCCCCCTTAGTAGGCCTATTCTTTTATGCATCCAAGTTTTTAAATGTCAGTGGTTTTGCTGAGTTAATTTTTTATTAATAAACTGATTAGTTCAGTCAGAATACTCAAACTACAACGAGATCCAAAGGGTGATTGGGGTCTGGAAAGGTCTAGTCAGCTCCTCTAGAATCACCTTTAAACTGTGTTGGCCACAGAGGTATCCCAAACCATGACAGTAGTTATATAATACATAATCTGTTTTCATAAATGCTGGAGGCACACGTTTCTTAGAGTCCAAGGTCACAGTTGTGTATAGTTTTATATCCAAATACTAGTTTAATTAAAAGCAAAAGTTACAGATTTTATGATGTTACTTACTTCTGTAGGATATTAATATGTCCGTTCTTCATTATTGAATTGCCTGATTTGGGGAGCCTATCTCTACTGTTCATTTTCTAGAAATTAGAAAATATCTGAGAGAGCATTTAATGACTTGTGCCAGCAGATTGTAATTGTTATTGCATGAAATTATTCTCTTATATTGTTTACAATTGTATTCTCTCTTGAATTTTCTTCTTTCAGAGAAGAGTTCCAGTCACAAATGCATATGTGATGCATTTTGACATTTACTGCTAAGATGACATGCAGAAATGAAAACCACACGGCAGTTTTGGTATTCTCAAATGTGATTAGATGTACTCTAATGTCATGCTTTTATGCTACTGACCTATAAGAAAACAATACTTGGAGAGAAAAAAAAAAGATTGTAGCTTGGCAGCTAGGACCTGCAACCTCTGCTTCTGGGATAAACCGGAATATCACAAGGAGAGATTTTATTTCGGCATACTCACAGCCCAACTGAGCCCGCAGCCTAGATTCATACACATTTCCTTCATCGGCCTTTGTTACCAGGTACTTTCCCTCCCAAGATGGCGGACAATCTCCCCACAGAGTTTGATGTGGTTATAATAGGGACAGGTTTGCCTGAGTCCATCCTTGCAGCTGCATGTTCAAGGAGTGGTCAGAGGGTTCTACACGTTGATTCAAGAAGTTACTATGGAGGAAACTGGGCTAGTTTCAGCTTTTCAGGTTTGCTATCCTGGTTGAAGGAATATCAGCAAAACAGTGATGATGGAGAGGAAAGAACAGCTACATGGCAAGACCTGATCGATGAAACTGAAGAAGCCATTGATCTTCGCAAGAAGGATGCAACCATTGAACACGTAGAAGTTTTTTGTTATGCGAGTCAGGATTTGGATGACAGTGTTGAAGAGATTGGGGCTCTGCAGAAAAATC